>JAUTXX010085956.1:0-16884 GCA_032273605.1 Panulirus laevicauda
GAACAGAGGACTGGGCCTTTGAGGGAATATCCTCACCTGGCCCCCTTCTCTGTTCCCTCTTTTGGGGAAAAAAAAACGAGAGGGGAGGATTTCCAGCCCCCCGCTCCCTTCCCTTTTGGTCGCCTTCTACGACACGCAGGGGTATTAATACGTTGGAAGTATTCTTTCTCCCCTATCCCCAGGGATAATCATTCATATGTATATATTAAATAATCCAATGGTACCACTTTCGTCAAAATCAATTTCCTAGAACACGTTCTGCAATTTAATACATTACCTGTTTTAATATATTATCATGTACACTAACATTCCAATTATACTTCACAAAATATGTACGTTAATATTGCTACGAAACTCATACATAAAAAATATTTATAAAATGCTGTCATTTCCGGACCACAGGAACTTTATCTTCCCAGTTTTGCTATTTAGTTCAATAGACGAATGATTACTCAACTGCATACAACATTCACCATTAAATTTCGCAAAAAAATAACAAAGAAATAAATAATTTTAAAGTAACGAGCCCACATAAGAATAGATACCAATAAATATCAATCGTTCCCATGCATTGTTTCCTATCCAAACCAAAGATGCATAGAGTGGAAATTTTTGTCTTCAAACAGTAATAGAGCAATACATGAAATCAGTGATAATTTTTCACATTTTCTTAATAAACAAAAGTCTTACAAGTCTAGCAAACAGAACCCTGCAGCAATCTTACCTGTCGGGTAGAATAAGTTAATGCAATTGTATGTTCACTACGTCAACACGAAAGGTTCAATGATATGTCCAGAACCCACCGTAAACTTACCCTCAACCACACATTATTAAATAAACATGGAATAGAATAATGGGTAAACATATATCAAAATGCAATTCGTTTCATAATGGAAATATTAGAATAGTACTTACCTTGGCAGTACAAATACGTACATAATGCATTAACAAACTGTCAGTAAGTATAATTATGACATACACATACATGAAAACAAGAAACTAAAAACATATCACAATAAATCAGTAATAAAGAAAAACCAAGAAATACCAAAGACAGGATGAGGTCGAGGCAGGAATAACTTTGCTCCCGTTGTCCTCACAGCCTTGAATGGGGGTCCGTCCGCACACGCCTGCCTAAGCTAACCACGAAGTTCCCCATATAGGGACAGCAACGTTACACCATCGGATACATCACCTCAAGAAGACACACAATAACGACACAGGATGTATACATCACCTAAGCAAGCCACCATGACATCACCGGATACATTACCTCAGCAAGACGCAGTAACGTGACTACACCCGGTAGTTAAAGGTCAAAGCTTATTAAAGAACTGCGGAAATCTGAAATACTTATTAACGCAGGCTTCATCTAATCACTCTGCGTTGTAAGACAATAACTAGAAATCGATCAGGGTACCCTGGACAAGGAAAATAAGTTAAATGATCTAAAAAAAATCTTCCAATGAGGACAGCCACTTCATTTACTATGCTTTATCATAAATGTTTTAAGCGATATGGCTCTACACATCAGCTTTCGTCCACGGTGCAGCCATGTTACTGTTTATGACTTTATCTTAAAAGTTCTCGAAAGAATTCTCGTTTATTTTAGTCCAATAATAAAAAAATTAAGTAATTATTAAAAAATTTTACACGTTCCACGAGAAAGCTTGAAAAAAATCAACGCACACTTGCTTAACACCGAACGATTGTGTATTTCAAATATGACTGAATATGTATGGCCTCTAGGAAAAGCCAGTATAGAGTTTTTTAATGTGGTCATTTTATTCACATTTTTATCTCAATATCATTTCCCTCTCTACTTTCGGGAACCCTGTCGAAGCTACTTCCACTCGCTATGAGTGTTTCATTCCGTGAAACAAGTCTTGATATAATTCCCGTCGAGGTTCTTCGATTAATATCGCCAATATATGAACCAATGCTTCAATCATCCTAGAAGCAACTAGAAACGAGGACTCAGTGCCCATCAGACATTACTGTCCAGCGTACACGTACAACATAAACAGGATCTACAATAGGAAGTCATACAGTTTTGGGTTGCTTACACGGAAACGCCATCATAATCAAAATGTAACTTCTACAAGAGCCATTATACAAAATTATAAGAATGTACGAAAATCGAGATCTTGTACGAAAGGAAAAATACGTTATGAAACTGCAAGGAAAGATAGAAATAGATACGACTCAACAACAGATGAGCATAATGAGATTAGCATGACAGGAAGGAGAAAAAAAAATGGAGGAAGGGATAGCCGAAATCTAATATAAGAGAGGAAACCGAGAGGGTAGGGGAAGCTACCTGAGAATGGAGACAAAAAAAAAAAAAAATAATGTAAGGTTAACAATGGCTGGACGGAGAAATGTACACAAAGGGAAGGAGAGGAAAACAAAGCTCTGACAAAAATATCAGTGGGAGAGGAATCCTAACATAAGGGGTATGGAAAGCTAGCAAATAAGGCCAGGGAAAACTTAGCAATGGAGAAGGGTGAATGTTCATTAAGAAGATAGAGGAAGCAAAGAACTGAGGAAGATGAAGAGGAACGATTTGTAAAGCTGGAAAATGTAGAGGAGAAAGAAAATAGGATGCTATACATCATCGGGGAGGTACAGGTAGGACATATATCATACGGCAACGCTGTAAAATAATAAGAAAAAGCTAACATTAAAATGGGATGATTACCAAACGAAGTAAATACAACCTTAACAGCGGAGCCTAGAAAGTGGAGATAATGCTAAAAGAGATGTTAAGACTGGGTTCCACGTTTCACTAAGGACGGCAAAGACCTGCAATGATATGAAAGCATCAGAAACCGTGAATGCAAAATACATACAAATAAAGATTAGTGAAAAAAAAGCTAACAAGATAATGAGGATACGAGACCGAGTATGACAACTGAAAGGGCAAAGGCGAAGAGCTGAATCAGTCAACGATGAAAACAGAAGTAAACATTACGATGGCTGAAAACAATAACACCAGAAAGTAGAAACAAGATTTCAGACTAAAAGATAACCGAGGCATGATCCATGACACTTGCACCAACGTGACTGAACTCTGGCAGATGCGCAACGGACGGACCATGGGAGGGGCTGAGAGCAAGTTAAGACAGGTCTGAACCTGTGGTGGCCACTGCTGCGTTCACCCCGCTACGCTAAACAAGATTCCCGTGTGGTTACTTTAAACTCCATACAATGCAATCTTTCTCTCATCCATACTTCATTCGAATTCCCGTACGATAGATCAATAACATAGAGCCTATAGAAAATCACTTAAAAAGATCAACCCATGCCCAGCACGTTATAGCGATCAGGTAATTATTGTTCCGTATATCACGATTAGAGATTAATTCTACAAGTGTTCATGTTACGTTACGTTACAAAAGAGAACGTGTTCAGGGTATTCCTTTTCCCCCAACTGGTACCAGGTTAAACACATGGAACATCTGTCTAATGAGAAGCATGCACTTCCTCGCTTACAGTTCCCCATACAATTCTAAACAAACAAAAAATACTGGTTACTGATCAGTTTATCTTACAAACAGTATAGTTATTTCAATTTCATGTTTATAAATATTGAATACAGTTAGTTATATACTCTGCATCCAAAAAATATATATCAAAGTTATTTCAAAAAGTATAACTACAAATTGCTTAAGGTGAAAAATTACTTTCATCTAATACCATTAGGGATCCGCAAAACACTTCTTCCCAAGGTATTTGACTATACATTTACTGTTTCTTAGTTCCTCTGACTCGTAACAGAGCTCGAGAGCAACAAGGTGACCCAGCAGCCTCCATCACAGGTTTAGACCACGATCTAATAAGTAGTTGCCCAACCTTGGGTCATTAACCATCCTAGCCGTTACACCAAGACTAGATGACGGTCTTACCATGGTGCGGCAACTATGGTCTCACTGGGACGGCTGTACCCAGCATCATTGACCCACTGCCTCGATGTATGGATAAGATACTTCTTGGACATGCAATGTAGCTGCATGTCATCCACTGCTCATCCATGTGAAGGGAGAACTAGCCCCCATAGTGCTGGGAGTGTCTATGGACAGGATGTATAAGGCTGGCCTGTACCCACAGTAATCCTTAATGTGGAAATCACAGCATATGTCACCACATTACTTAATATTTCCATTTCAAAGGGCACTTCCATTACACTGAACATATCACTTCAACACACTATACCTTCTCTGCTTTCAATTTTACTGAAATATCTTTAATATTCCAACAATATCGATCAAAATGTGGAGCACACCTTAACACCGCTTAAGCCACGAGGTCCTGACAATTTAAGCCTGGGCCAGATGCCAAGTCGTCTGTTGGTGTGGAAATGATCGCGCGTCCCAACATGTTCAAAGCTTACAATCTAACTCACCATTTACACTTATCCTGGTTCAGTACATTCATGATCGTACTACCAATGTAAATAACCAATGAACTTCTCAGTAATCACTAAAAGGACTGGGCAAATTTTTTCATATCAAATACTAATATAACGTTTGTCAAGCGAACGTTTACGATTGATTACACTAAAAACGATTTTTCATATTCAATATATTCCATAAACAATAAGGACAGCAATATATTAATCATTTTCTATCAAGTTTAAGTCATACTATACTAATACACGAGATATGACAAAACTAAGATGAATAAACAAACATGCAGAACGCTTGCTGTACTACTAGGCAACTCGAGCCAGCTGATCGTGTCCGAGCCTCCGATTATGGTCAAGTGGGTAACAAGTGGGTGAACGTGACACCAGGTAACATGACACACCCCTTTACATATGCTATCCTCCAACGTACACCATTGGCAATTTTCTATTATCAGCTCCCATTGTTTATGAAGGTTCACCTTAAAATCATATCAAGATGAACATATGCAAAGCCAGAGAAGGGAATCGAATACAATGTCCTTCAACAACACCATTTTGTACCAACATAAATACAGTTCTGGGAATATTCTACCCTTTGTGAGTTTCTAATTGTTACATATTCTGCGTTAATGCCACACAATAATATATTTGACAAAAAAATGCAATGAAACCATCTCAAGAGTCTAGACAGTTAACATCCCCCTTGGTAAAATGTCGTCGTTAGTCCTCTTTCATATTACCTGCATTTTCTACACTATAAGGGAGTAACACGTTTAATTTGGGCCAACATACTCAACACTTACCCTTAACGGAATCCTATGAAGGGAATTTATGCCTCCATGGTGCTCGAAAGCAATGCAAATTCGAAAAAAAAGGAAAAGGTTTCGGTATCAACCTGGAAGTTCTTGGGCAACCAAAAACCTCGACTAATACGGTGCAGGAACATCTGAGTCTGAATTTTCTCCGCAATACAAACTAGATCTAGCTTCTACCGAGTATTATTCTTTATTTTTCAAAAAACAGTTCAATGCACATTATATTAATTTACTTTAGAAGTAATTTTCTATGGTTATTTGGCTTACCGAGCATTGGATAGAGAAAAAAAATCCATTTTAGTGTTGCTAAGATTTCGAAAACAACCTATAGGTAACCTGTATCACTTATGTACATCAGGTAATTATTTCTATGTTCCCTTACAAAAGCGATGAAAGATTATTACCTGCGAAATGGGGATCTTTTATATGTATGTATATATATACACACACATTTGAGAACGCGGAGTAATTCATACGATCAGCTGTTTGTGTTTACTCTACTGTTTGGAAAGGAGTAAGCCTGTAAGCTTTTATTTTCTTTGAAGTTTTTAGTCAGTTTTCCTTAGTTTTTTCATGTTCTTTTACCACAGTGCAATGATTTCCCCAAATCATTGCTTTTTTACAGTGTCTTTTAACCAGAATAACCTTTAGATTTCATATATGAAACTGACAGTGGAGGGACTGTCGAAGTCGACTGACAGTTTAAGCCTCTACCTCTGACCTTGTGTCATCTAAAGCCTTAGTGGTTTCTTTAATGGTGCTTAGATATAGCATTTTATTCATCTAACTTTCAAACCTACATTTACATTGATCATATATGTCCAGATGATGTGATAGAGAATAGGCCTAATGAGATTCAGAATGACAGAATTTGTGGTGAGGCCTATTGACCCATTTCCTGGTCTGTGTGTCACGTCACACAGTGAATGTTTCGAGAACAACTAACTATGGGCTATAAGCAGTTACAGTAAGATATTTCATACATTCACTAGGAACTACATCAGAGATTCAGATCACAGTTAGATGTAATTGAAACTTTGCAGTCATTGTATGAATTAAACCACTCAACTTGTGTTTAAATGAAACTTAACATTGCTGACTTGGTAATATTGTTAGAGTTAAAACAGTAAGAATTCTTGGGATTACAGTTTTGTATAGGAAATGATACTAGCAAAAGCATATGACTTGGTATCTTTGATGATTTTTCTGTGATACAGAACTCATGAATGTAGAACTTTAGAATTAAGGGAGAGATTAGGGTGAAATGAATAGATATGGCCAAGAGAGTTTATGCTAATGTAGGTTAGACTTTGGTAACATTGAGTTAGATACAATGGAAACAAAAAAAATTTTTGTTAAGGGTGTACCATAAAAGTCCAGTTTAGGTTAGCGTTAGCTTGTAATATTAAGGTATTTTCTTCTTCACTACTAGTAAAGTGTGTAGAGAATGGAATTGCAGGCGTGTAGCATGATTTTGATTATTATTTTTAACTGAATATTATTAAATATGGCAATGGTAGTGAGTGATATATGTAGCAGAAATTAAGTAATATGAAAGAAAGGAATATGCAGAGAATGTTTTTTTCAAGAAAGTGAATAACCTTAACATTTACAGAAAGTAATCGACGTGGATGACTTTGGTCTCATTTTGAAGGTATTTTGATGAAGAGTATAGGAATTATAAGGGATAAAGGATAATGTGTTCCATATAGTATGTTTATGATTATAACCAAACACGTAAGTTTTCCTCTTGGATTCTGCACTTTTTCACTGCTTGATCTTCCTTTCTCTTTCAAGAGTAGCCTGATATGCACGGTCCCATTTCACAATTAAATGAACTCATTTTGCACTCTAATATGTCAAAACTACTAGCAGAAGTATGCAAACACGTGCTGGGTGTGAGTCTAGTCTGGGAGGTTCATCGTTGTCCTGCTTCTGCATTCTTCCATTTGGGTACATTGTCAATCGCTTGATGTAAAACCTTTGAAATTCCAGCCCAGCTTTGAGAAGTCAGCCAAATGAGTGTAGTGCCATCTGTTAAAGAAAGGGTAGATGATTCTAGCATTGCAGAAAAAAGATTTTCGAGTCTGTGGCTAACTTGTTAATGTCAGACTAAACAACTCGTGTTTTCTTGAAAGTCGTGTTATGCCATGTTCAGCCATTATTGAATATGTATGTGTTACTATCATCCATCAGCTTATGTTTCCAGCATTCATCTTCATTACAGCTTTATATTTTTCAATTCATACAATGCTCCTTGAAAACCTATGGTTTCAACACTTTAAGAGCATATCTGAGTTTTTGCAAAAGATATAAGGCTCATTGTACGTTAAACTGAATGTGGCTCACCTCTTCTCTTTTAGTAAAAGTACTCAAAATGTTTTCATATGCTATGCATGTATTTGCAAATGAATGCTCTGGAAACATGAATGAAAGTTGTTATAACTTTTTTATTTAAGAGATTTATTACACCTATTTGAATTGTATAAGACATATGCTGATGATATTAAACAAAGTCAGCTTGAATAAGGGTGAGGACCCTGCTGAGTGGGCAGTCTTTTAAAGTTGAGGATAAACTTAGGGTAAAACCAGGGACAAATCCAAAGAGAAAGACAAACCAGCCCAAAAAACTGAACCTTCTTATGTATATACACTGTAAGATGAAAAGGATCATTGTAGTTTGGGGAGTCAAAAGCCTTTCTCTTGATTCTGCTCGTAAACTCTATGTTTTTCACCTTTTCTTCATTTTCCTTACTTTTTTGAACTGAAATTTTTCTTATTTAAAGCTAATTGTGATGAGTCTGGAAAATGGAATGTTGAACTTATAAAATTTTAATACCATAGACGAGTAACAGTTCATCTAGAAATTCCAAAATTCATATGGTAATATTTCAGTCGCATTTAAGGCAGGGAGAAGCCATCCTGAGATATTAGTAAGAGTTGCTGATTTGTTACAGTTAAGTGATTTATATTTTTCCTCAAAAAGTGCAATAATTGGTTGTGCTTCTAATGTTTGTGATAATTATTTCCAAAGTACAGTATTAAAGGGCATTCATTGTATATAGTATTTAGTGTTCAGTGAAACTTAATACTTTGAGTTGGTTTGGACATGTGGAAAGAATGCAAGACTGGGAGTTTACAAGAGTGTATGATAGTACAATTAAAGGGGTTGGTGTGAGTGGAAAACCACCTGTGACATGGGCAAATAAGGTGAAGGAATACTGAGGGAGAGAAACAGAGGAAGAATGTGCAGAATCACCATTCTGTATACAAGGGAGGCATGTAAGGACAGGGATGAGTGACAACTCTTACACAGTGGCCACCCCTTGATGGGAGTGCCCAGAGGGAATGGGCATCAGAGATATAGATGGTGTTCAGTCCCATGATATGTTGAATTTTATGAACTTTCACAACAATATATTAACAGTACAAGATATACAGTTCCATATTTACATGATCAAAGATATTGACCTTAGAACTGAATTGCATTTAGAACATTTTTGGTATTTATCGTCATCATTTATTGTATTCCCTAATCTTTCAGGAAAATACTCACTGCAGTTAGACAAATAGCTTGAAGAAATGTTTTCCAAGAAGGGAGATGATAAGCAATAATCAGGCTAAAGTTTGGAAAGGCACCTGGGTTGGATGGGATTATGGCTGAAATGCTGAATTTAAACAATAAACTTGTTTACATGTAACTTAGTATTATGGTAGACTACTGTGTATTGTACATCCAGCTCTTCAAATGATATTAATCAGAGGGAAGTTATTGGAGCATTTAATGCTGTAGTCTGTTAAGCTGGATCATTTATAGCCTCCTTTATATATATTTTTTTCTTTCAGATATGGCTGTCTTGATTAAGGAGTGAAATTACATGACTGAAATACAGTCAAGTGGATAAAGTTAGTCTATGGAAATTTCCTATATGGAAATGTAGATACCATTGTCCACAAGAAAATTTTACATTTTAACAATGGAGTGAAAATAAAGAAAATTTAATTGGCCCACTCTTTGGTAACGACCACATCATGAAACAGGATCAAGGACACTGGCTGGATCGATAAAGAAGTCTAAGCCCTAGGCCTCAGAGCAATAGCATTCATCAACATCCAAGAGAATGCCATTTGCTTCTGTTTAAAGTTGTCATTTTGATAACACCTAGGGCTTAAACACGTTAACATCAAAAGTATGGAACCAGAAAAAGCATGCAGTTATTGGCACTGAAGTGAATTTTGTCATCACTTATAAATTGTACTACCATCATGGGGTCAACCCAGGGGCCTGTCAGAGGAGACCAGAAAGTAGGTCAGGCTGCACTCATAGCATGGGTAGGTCGGGAACGTCTGAGGCCTACCCATCTACGGGCAACTTTAAGCAGGCTGCTTGAGCATGAGAGTGAAGAATGGGAACCTTTCACTTTTAACTATATCACTGGACAGGTAAGTGATATTGAAAATTTGTGGTATTTAGAAATGGTAAATGTTTCAGTGTATGAATTAGTTATTTTATTGCATGAAGGTGTTCGATATTGAGTATTTGTAAGGATTTAGGATTAACTGCAGCACATGTTGATCTTAAAAGGGTATGGTGTATTGAGAACAGGTCATCATGAAACAAGTGACTATGCCAGGCAAAGAGCTTGTGAATCATGACATTGATTTATAAAATCTTGTTTTCCTCATGTGATGTTGCCCTAATATGTATTAATAGTTTTCTTTATTTTCATTTGGTATAATATAAAATACAGTAGTGCAGGAGTTTTATGAAAAAATTTCTGAGATTTGCTCTAGAGGTAAATGTTGTACTTGGATCATCTCACCTTACCAGCTCTTTAATCTGAACAGAACTTTATCATTGGAAGTTATTTCCTATGCCCTTATTTTGCCAGGAAAAATATAAAATGAATGCATAATTATATTTTTATCCCTGGGGATAGGGGAAAAAGAATACTTCCCATGTATTCCCTGCATGTCGTAGGTGACTAAAAGGGGAGGGAGCGGAGGGCTGGAAATCCTCCCCTCTCGTTTTTTTTTTAATTTTCCAAAAGAAGGAACAGAAAAGGGGGCCAAGTGAGGATATTCCTTCAAAGGCCCAGTCCTCTGTTCTTAATGCTACCTCACTAATGCAGGAAATGGCGAATGGTATGAAAGAAAGAAAGAAAGAAAATTATATTTAACATACTTTTTATTAAAGGAATGAGGTGAATGCCCATTAAAAGTTTATCACACTAGGAAAAAAATTATATTTAGCTTTTTGCAGTTTAATATAATGTATCTTTATTTGTTCTTATAATGTTTATGTAGTTCACTGATATGGTTACATTTACATCTTGCTAGTATCGGTAAGGTTGAAATGAAGCCTTTGCATTAAGAGTTTAAAATGCTGTAATTATTTAGCTTTATGTATGCACTATTTATTGCATCTTGATTTGAATGGTCTGTCTGCTTAGTTGTCTTTTCCAAATAACCATATCCTGATACTTTAAGCAAGGTAGCTCATTCATTCTATTCATTCTCCAATGCAACAGTCTCTCTTTTCACACTGATGCAGGCACACTTTTACACCTGTCGGTAATATAGTCACAAAGTCAGGCATTTACACCTGATGTCATTTATGCTCTAGTTATTCTGTCTATAGTTTAAAATTATTCATCCACTTCAGAGATGATACAGTAAGTTATAACATAAAGGGATAATATATGATTTGATTTGGGAATTGATCAAAACACAAACATCACTTCGAAGAAAGATATTCTTGAATGGGTCATTTTCTTGTCGAGATGTATATCATATACACCTCTCAGTTAGTTTGGTTCCAGTGATAACAGTGGATTTTCTAAGCAGAAAGGTAGCTTTAATCTTACTCTACTAGCATGATATTCATTACATACGTTTAACCATCACTATATACAGTTGTAGATTATTGTAGCCCACTGCAAATACAGTTAGGAACATTGGTGATTTAAAGAATTCTTAGCATTGCAAGTGACATTTTATATCAGGATAAGGCGCTGGCTCAGCGTTAATATGCTTGGCACTGGACAACACTAACTTTAGCTAACTGTCACATTGCTGGTGAGGAAAATGGATAAATTACAGTTGTTTAAAGCCAGAAGTAAAAATTCAAGGATCACAAGCAGTCATTTTATTGTTAGCACCAAGATCATCTCATTGTCAGGAAAGATCTCATTACACACCTGAAGTTTTCCCATCTTTTCACCAACAAAAAAAGTCACATATTCTCATTTTATCAGTTTTTATTTCATACTAGTGTCTTTTGTCACTTCAATGAAAAATAATCACTTCTTTCAATTATATCTCAGCTTAGGTTGAGATATCAGTTTGCTCTTGGTGTCCTTGCAATTTTCCTGTCCTTTTTTATATTCCTGAGATATAAGTTTTATATAAAAAAAAGTATCTGGCTTAACAAATACTTCACTTAGATTTTAATACTATAATACTCTATGATATATAAGTACAATTCTAATACTCAATATTTTTTTCTTAGCAGCAAAGATTTTATGTCCTGAAAATTATTGAAATTTGACTAAAATGTATGGTACTATAAATATCAGCTTTCTGGAGAATATAGAGAACATACTACATGTTCCTTGATTATTTGGAGAATTAACAGGCACACTTCTGGTTAAAAGCATTCAGTATGCAGCCCCTGGAATATTTAATGCCCACACCAAAACATTTGTTTTATCACATTGCACCTAAGTAGACGGACAGTATACCTTTATAGGAAGAAAAATTCATCATAAACTTCTTTTATCATTCAGTGGAATAGAACCCTGTCTGTCACGTATATACTCAAATAAAAGTTCATTTCGAAGTACATCTGTTACAGCATCTTCTGGGCCAAATGGAGCAACATCCTTTGAACTTAGTGGATGGGTTGTTGGTTTGGGTGTGGTTGTTGTTGTTGTAGTTGTAGTTGAAAGGGGAGTGGGCTTGTATTTGGGACGAGTCGTATAAACATACCAGGGCTTATGTTGCTGGTGCAGATGACTGTTACTTATGTATGAATTATAACCATTTACATTGCCAGCTGGTAGACCACGTCGTAATCCATATTTGTATTTTTTGATTAATGGTGTTGCTGATGATTGAGTTAGAGTATTGGAAGGAGTTTGTGTGGTTTGCTGTTGCCTTTGCTTTAACCTCAAGTAGGGCCGGGCAGGTCTGTTTGTTCGAGGAGACTTTAAGTGATCATGGTTGACGTTATTCTTGGAGAAATGTTGAGGAAGCACTGTACCCATCTTGTTGAGGCTGTAGATGGACTGTCTTTTCAGACTTGGATGGAGGTGAGATGACATGATAGGATTAGACTTGTTTGTAGACTCCTCCTGAAAAGCCACAAGTGGTATCATAAGAAAACTGAATATATTTGTCTTCAGATTTTCAGTTATTGTAATTTGAATTAATGTATTGCCTATAAAATGCTTGAATTTTAATCAGATATGTTCTTTCATTATTCTGAAATATATTGACTTCATACAGAATCATAGTCTTCATTTTTACTGTTGTGCTCATGGAACCTCTTTCATAAATTTTACACATTCTTTTTTGAAAATTTTATTTCTAATGTAACCAGAAGGCAACACTTTGTCAGTTGAAAATCTAAGTTCTTCTCAGGTTGTAGAATAATTTACTGTAGTAAGCTTCATTGCTGTTACTAATGTTACTTTAGGGGATAATTTTTGACCTCTAGCACTACCTGAACCAGAAATGGATAGTATGGACTCGGTTATAGGAATGTCCCAAAAGTAGTTAGTCAAAACCAAATCTGCAAAGAGATGTTAGAGATGAAAACACCAGAGAGCAAATGTTTGGGGATGTTATGAGAACTTGTGAAGGAGCAAGATCAGAGGGAAACACAACTAGAGCTAGAGTTATAGAAACTGAGGAAGCATTTCAAGGATCATGGAGGGAGCCATGAGGCTACAGAGGAACAGAATTGCAAGTCAATAGAAGGATTTCAGGTGATACAAAATCAAAGGAAAGGAGATGAAGTCATTAAAAAGAGGATGAAGTTTGATGCATCTTCTCTGGACGTGCTAAAGGCATGGCAGTCAGAGGAAAGAACTAAAACTAATAAAAAATCTGTTGACGATATTGGCCAAGGATCTGCAGGAGCATTGCTGTGAGCCTTTCAGATAGGAGAAAGGACAAAAGTGCTCACTGAATATATTGAGAACTGTTCATGCAGAAAGAACTAACACACATACACTGAGACTGATAAGAGTAAAGGGCAAGGAAGGTTAGAAGGAGCAAAATTGTAAGCAGATCAATAGAGCATGAAGAGTGAGAGAGAGGAACATAGACCTGGGATGACACAAACCGAGGTACACAGGAAATGGAGTGAAACAGTTAGAATGATATGCTCTTTTAAAGGAAGTATATGGAGTAGTTGAGGAAAGGCTTAAAAAAGTACAGAGCATACAGGACCAGTTCTTTCTATATATAAAAAGGATTATAGAGAAAGTTAGACACAGAATTTGACACCACCACACTGAGAGATCTAGCTGAAAAATGAGTGGCACCAAAATTAGAAAGATCAGCAAAGCAGGGGGTTGATAGACATAAATCACTGATTATTTTTGCCTTGGAAAAGAATTATGCACCAGATAAGAGACAAAGGGAGGGAAAGAAGGAAGTGCATATTAAAAGACTTCTGGAAGCTATAGGACTGCCTGAAGCAATTTTGATGATAAAGGGAAGGAGAGGACTTAGAAGTTGTAACCAAGATGTATAAAGGGCCATCTAACTAGTTATGGGGCCCCATACAGCACAAGTAGATAATTACAGAGTATTGACATACTGAATATTTTGATATTCTTTTCCATATTGAAAAATATATTCTGAACAAGGCTGTAGAAAATCCCTATCTTTTCCATAAATTTATATGGTGTCAGTTGACAGTTAAAGAGCAGCTAATTAGGCCAATAGATTCAGATGGAAGAATTCTTGAGATGATGTAAGGATATGTGAAGAATTGAATCATAAGTTTAAAGGTAAATTGTTTTCACAGTGGAAAACACTGTAGCTCCAACATTAGTGAGATGGAATGGGAAGAAGTTTTAGAGATATTGAGATATCTAGAAAAGACACTAATGGTATATTAAAAGTTCTTGATCAATACAAGGCTCATGGTCCTGATGATATTTTAACATATGTGATGAAAATATGAGCACATTCATAAGATTACCCTCTTGAAATGATATTCAAGATGTCTATGGATGGTGGTAGAGTGCCAAGGGAATGGAAAATGTCCAATGTCATACTTAGCTATAAGAAAGTAGACTAGGAATAGGTACTGAACTACAGACCAATCTTACAGATGAGATTGGTCTGTAAGGCTCTAGAAAAGATTATTAGAAAGCAAAGGGATGACTTTATACAGAGAAGAAATTACCAAAGTATGAAACAGAATAGTTCTAGTGAAAGTTCATGTATAAAAAACCTCTTAGATTTCAGTGAGAGTTCAGAACTGGACAAAAGGAGAGGCTAGATGGATTGTTTGCATCTGTATTCCAAGAAGAAATTTGACATTGTAATGCACAGGAGGCTGATTAAGAAGCTGAATCACCAGGTATGAATCAGGGGAGAAATTCCTTCAGTGAACAGATTATCTCAGTGTATGGGAACAAAGGCACATCAGAGGAGCCATTTCTAAATGGGTTGAGGTGACTATTGGAGTGCTATGGTGTTCAGTTCTAGGATCATTACTCCTCTTTATGTATGGTGTATGGTGTTCTGTTCTAGGATCATTACTCCTCTTTATGTATGTAAAAGACTTGCTGAAAGGCATGGACTCCTTTTTGAATATGTTTGCAGATGAGGGAAGTGAAAAGTGAGGAGGGTTTCATGGACTTAAATCATCGTCTCTAACCTATCACATAAGGCCTAAATTAGAATATGCTTCTTAAGTTTGATCTCTTCACCTAAAGGAGCACAAAGTGCCAATAGAGAAGGTCCAAACGAAGGCAGCAAAGTTGGTACCAGAATGAAGAGAGCTGAGTTACATTGGATGGCTGGAACCTTTAAATTTTGTCTTTGGAAGAGAAAAGAGCAAGAGGGTGACGTGATCACTGCCTATAGGGTTTTAAAACAAATTGGTGATGCTGATAGTGAAGAGTTCTTCAAAAGGTGTAGGGATAGAGCAACAAGAGGACATAAAATGGAATAAAGCCAAAAATATGTTTATAAAGTGTGAAGAAGTATTTTTATGATATAAGAGTGGTTGATGAATGGAATAGAATGGCTGAGGATAATTCAGACAGCAGACATAAATTTGAAAAGTTGGATAGCAGAACAAGAAAAAATCTCAAGAAATGTTGATCTATGAATTTAAAACTCCCTCCCCTTACAGTGAAAGTAGGTAATTACTAATATGTATTTCCACACTCACACAAATGTTGATGGGTTAGTAGTAAGTGCAAAAGAGCTGGAATTTAAGGATGGAATTAGGGAAGACTCACCTGATATTGTAAGAGTTGTAGAAACAAACCTTGCTGAAGAGATAAGATTTCTTGTGTTTAGAGGAATACAAGATAGTAAGGAGGGAAAGAGAGGAATGGTTCAAAAAGAAACTTCAAAAAGCAAAGGAGATGCAAGATTTTGTTTTATAAAGAAGTAGGCAGAATTCCAGTCCGCCAGACAGCATTTGTAATGTATGAGAGAGCAAGGAATGAGCATAGCAGGATAACAAAAACATTGAAAAAGATATTGTGGACAAGTCAGATGATCCAAAATGTTATCAGTTGAAGAGGAGCAAATTAGGCTAAGGGATTCTGCAGGAAGAATTTTAGAGAATACTGAAAGGATATGTGAGTAATGGAATAACAAGTTAAAATGTGTTTTCACAGTGGAAGATATTGTAACCCCAACACTAGTGAGATGAAATGGGGAGATCTTAGAAAGCATTGAAATATCTAGAAAGGCATTAACAGATTACCAAAGGGTTTTGATCTATGAAATGGTCATGCTTCTGATAAAATTTCACTATATGCTCTGAAGATCTGTCTCGATACACTTAGAAACCCCTTGAAAGACTTATCAAGATGTCACTGGAGAATTGCAAAGTGCTAAGAGAGTGGAAAAGGGCACATGTCATACCTATCTATAAGAAGAGACTTTGAAGAGATTTTGAACTTCAGGCTGATTTCTATGGTAAGTGTGACGAGTAAGGCACTGGAAAAGATAATCACAAAGCTAATGGAGAGGAGAAAATACTTATGTGTGATACAACACAGTTTCAGGGAAAAGATGTCCTGTATGATGATCTCTTAGATTTCTACAATAGAGTGAGGTTTGTTTTAAACAAAATATAATGGAAAGTTTTGTGGGGCCTGGATGTGGAAAGGGGGCTGAGGTTTCGGTGCATTATACATGACAGCTAGAGACTGAGTGTGAACGAATGTGGCCTTTGTTGTCTTTTCCTACCACTACCTCACGCACATGCTGGGGGAGGGGGTTGTTATTTCATACGTGGCGACAACACACACCCATGCAGCAAACCTACATTCACTGAGAACCAATCACTTTCCTCTCTTCCCACACGTACACATGCCTCACATCCTCGATAAAAACATTTCACTGCTTCTAACAACTTGCCTCCCACACCATATATTCTTAATACCTTCCACAGAG
>JAUTXX010086174.1:0-16882 GCA_032273605.1 Panulirus laevicauda
ACTAAGTAATAATTAGACATCCCACCAGCTGCCTTTTCAGCACATTTACACCCAACAGTCTCCCTTTTGCACACCTGTTAACCCATTCATAATCCAGTGAAGCCTTCTTACCATTTGCCCTACCCACCCTCTCTGTTCAAACCAGGTATTCCCAATCACCAGTCCTTTTTCAGCAGACAGCTCTGCATGCTGTTCACCATTTTTATTCATAACACTGAGTACACCATTACCCCTAATTATACCCTTAAATGCCACAGTACCCACCCTCACTTTCAAATCACTTTTCTCAAATACTCAGTCCCAAGCATCAAAATTATTGACACACTTGCTCAGCTCCTACCAAAATGCCTGCATCTCTTCCATGCTCCTCTTGTTTTCAGGTGTATCTCTTCCTTACTCCTCTAGTTTTCAGGTGCATAAGCACAAATAACAACCTACCTCTTGTAATCCACTTTTGTTTCTGCCCACATCAATCTATGGATTACTACATCTTCAGCAGAAGGTTACCCCTTCTTCAGTTCTTGCCCCTAAACTAACACCAGACTTTACCCTCAGACATTTCTAAACCATCCTTCCCCTTCCCCTTTCATATTCGTTTTAGTCATAGTTAGAATATCTGAGTTCATTTGGGAGCTAGAATATCTGAGTTCATCTCCCCAAGCACAAGACCTGTCTCTCCCTTCTTTTTATCTGGGCTACATCCACACACAATTTCAAACTCCTTCTCCTGTACCAGCTTTTAGAAACCCCCTGCTCATGCCCATTTTAATTACCTTCTGTGACAATGAGAGAATTTGTGGGAAGTGTTCTGTAGTCCCTTTCTTCAGGGATTAAGTAAAAATTTATTTTCTTTGGTAAATGATGTACATCTCAACCAGATGAAATGCTGTTTACATCTGCTGTGTATTCTTTAACATTCGGTTCCACTACCAGGCATATGAGGTATGCTAGGAGTACTGTCAGGTATACATGATATTTTTGGAAGTGTTTTTATCACAGACAGATATTATTCCTAAGGGTTTTCACTAATGATATCTAATCACTTTGTAAGAGTATCACAGCTTCACATCATTACATAATGAGGAGGCTTAGATCTTACACGTGCCTCTAACATCTCCACCTAGACTGACCAGTGCAAAGAAAAAAATTTATGTTGTTGTGTCTAGAAACAATGTGCTGGATGCCATAACAAGCATTAATGGCTGTATATTTCAGTTTGAGGAAGAGGCAGGTGGTTCAGGAATTTTTATCATAAGCAACCCAGCCATAGTAAGCAGAAAATGAAATACATGATGCATATCTTTGAGTTTTAATATAATTGTAAACAAGAGTTCATGATGCAGAAACGTACCTATGGATTCTTATAGTTCCCTGAGAGTATTAACATTACATTTTTAGAATGTATCATAGGATCAATTTAAGTTTAGTCTCAGAAAATTTGAATGAGTAGTGCTTATTTCAACATAAAGAAGTTGCTAGTTCTTTTAGAAAGAATGACATAGATATGTTGAAAGTATCTAAGGCAAAGTTAAGGGACAGAGGAACTTTTTAGTGGAATTGTGTGGGGAATATTACAGAAGCCTGTTGGATGGTACAGATGATTTTGTAGGGAAAGGTATGAAAAATGGCATGAAAAGATGATTTATTATTGATAATTTTATTACATATTGGTGATTGATTAAAATGAGTGGTTACTTTGCATTATTGTTGCATAAATGCCATGTAATGATAGTGAAGAGCAAGTAAGGCTACCTTTCAGAGAGAACTAGATGGGACAGTTAAAGATGTAATTCCAAACAAGAAACCATGTGTAGTGGATAACATGATTGGTTTGGTTGGAGATATGATAGAAGGATTAAATGTAAATTTGGATTCCCAGTTGAAAATGATACTAGTGAGAGAATGTTTGGAATTGAATGCATCAGCAGTTATGAATTTTAAAGACATATTCTTAACATAAGGATATCATATTCACATGAGGCATAGTTAAAGAATTTAGTAGATGTGGTCCATAATGTGAGATTTATGAGAGGGTTAGTTTGAGACTTGTCAGATATGATAATGATACATGAAATAGGCTTTTGATTTAAATGGCATAAAACCATAAATATCTGTGTATATGCACCTTGTTGGGAGAGTGTATTTTATTGTTGAGAGAGTGTATTTTGACTTCCATGTGCATTGAGTGGGATTAAAGAGAAAAATAGGAATATCAAACCTCATGGTTTTATGAATTATAAAGATCTTTTATATGTATAGAATGTGGACAGCACAACAGTCAAGAGTCATATTCTTAAAGAGCCCGGTGTCAGTTCTTCATTGCACACTTTGGGGCTGTGACTTCCATAAGGGTGATTCCATCAGTAGATCCAAAGATTGGTATTACCAGACCCTGCTTACTCAAGGTTACACCACAGTTGAAAGGTATCCTTTGGCAAGGCTGTATCACTGGGAGTATAGTTCCATCAAAGAACTTCTTACTCCAGGAGCTTTTAGGAGGGTCCTGGGTAATAACAGGACTCTTCAACAAAAAATTTTCCTGGAGTAATTATGAATAATGGAAGCAAAGACGAGGAAAAACCTTTTGCAATGTAAGGATTATCCTGAACCTCTAAAACTGAAGTAAATCTGAATCTAGTTCACATGTGCAGAGAATGTGAACAAAAAGGAGAGGCACAATAAAAAAATTATTATGGGCCAAGACAAAGGAAATTTGACTATAACCAAGGAACGAAATTGCAGTAGTAAATGACAGCCATTTAAGATGTGCTTCTTAGTGATTGAAAACTAATAAACTGATCAAAGGTTGGAACAGCCCCAGACAACAAGCTATTGTTATAAAACGGCAACCATTGATTGTGTGAACATCACAAGATGGAACTTCTGGGAAAGGTAATGATCCGTGGTAGAAATGGATCAGGGTGTGAATTGATAGGCATGGAAATAGTCGAAAGAGGAACAGTTAGAAAAGAAAATTGTCTGGGGTAGAAACCATTGGATGAGAAACCTCATTTTAGTTTAAACTTGGCTAGGGAACAGTTCAAAGGGAAGCTGTTAAGAAAGGATAGAAGCCATTAAGTAAAGTAATGAACTAAATTGTGATTTGCTTGGCAAGGTAAAAGTTCAAGGGGTAACTACCAATGAGTTATTTGAAAAATATACTTGAAAAAGGCTTTGAAGAAAATGTAAAACCAAAAGATTATATATGTGTAAGAGTCATTCCACTGTATTACTGAATGGAGATTACTGCAAATAAGCATAAAACATAGAGTACATACATTTATACGAACTTATGCTTTATGGGGTATTACACTTTAAACTTACCATTCAAGGTAAACAGCTTTTGAAATGCATTAGCAGATTAAGAAATGGAAAAGCAAATGGAAAAGTTCAAGATATTTTGTTTTTGTTAAAGATACTTAATACTTTCTTAGGTAGTTAGCAGGTAAAAAAGATATTTCTCCACCATTTTGTAACATTAGCAAAGTTGTAGATTACTCTTTTGAAAGACAAGCTCAAGGAACCTGCTGTACAAGGAATTAGCTAAATTACATCTGTTGAACTGCCCAAACAAGGACTAGGAAAGTGAAGCCAGCAAGCTGCAATAAAGTAACTGAAACTGTAAGCAGACAGCACTGCAGTTGCACCTAACAACAAGGACCCCAGAATAACAAGCATTGAAAATACAGACATCCTGCAGCACCACAGACCCAGAATTCACTCTCTGAGATTACTGATAATACAAAGAAAGTCAAACCCAACTTGGCATGACTAAGCAGTTCAATACATTGTTATGGAATGTGCACACCATCATTTGTAATCCAGGTAAATTGAAAAAGATAAAACAAAGCCACATAATGTGTTTATAATGGAAATGTGGTTATAACTTCACTGTAATATTTCATTTAACTGGCTCACCTTTTTTAGACAAAATAGGAATGGGGAGGACT
The DNA here is from genome assembly GCA_032273605.1 of Panulirus laevicauda. Lineage (NCBI taxonomy): Eukaryota > Metazoa > Arthropoda > Malacostraca > Decapoda > Palinuridae > Panulirus > Panulirus laevicauda. The sequence continues at coordinate 3,951 of JAUTXX010086174.1, forward strand.
ATCTGTATTACATAGAAGAGAATTAGACATGAAGCATCCTTTAAACAATCCATATTATAATGGGATACTAGAATTTTGGGGTGTATCATGTAAATTTGATAACGAACCATTAGGCATTCTGTTGTTTCAGCCAATTGGTATTATTTGTGGAGACTTTAAAAGTAGACACAACCTTTGGGCTTCCAATGGCAGTAACTCTTTTGGTCTTATCCATGATTATTTTATTAATGCATCACCATACCTGTCATTATTCACTCTTTCTGATTTGCATAGAAGGTTTGATCATAGAAATTATAGAGGACCTACATTAGATATTTTCATAGTGAGTTTGGATGGTATTTTAGTGGAATTTATTAAAAAGGGGGTGACTGTGTTGTTGATTGGTTGGTAAGGATATTCGATATATGTACAGATCATGGTAAAGTGCCTGAGAATTGGTGGAATCCATGCATAATGCCACTGTAGAAAGACAAAGGTGGATAAAGGTGAGTGTACACGATACAGAGGCAAAAGTTTCTTGAGTATTCCTGGGAAATTATATGGGAGGGTATTGTTTAAGAGGGTAGAGGCATGTACAGAGCATAGGATTGGGGAAAAGCAGAGTGGTTTCAGAAGTGGTAGAGGTTGTGTGGATCTGGTGTTTGCTTTGAAGAATTTAGGTAAGAAATACCTAGAAAAACAAGTGGATTTTTATGTAGCATCTAAGGATCTGGAGAAGACATATGATAGGGTAGATAGAGATGCTTTGTGGAAGGTTTTAAGAGTATATGGTGTGGGAGGTAAGTTGCTAGAAGCAGTGAAAGTTTTTACCAAGGATGTAAGGCATGTGTACAAGTAGGAAGAGAGGAGAGTGATTGGTTCCCAGTGAATGTTGGTCTGCATTAGGGGCGTGTGATGTCCCCACGGTTGTTTAATTTGTTTATGGATGGGGTGATTTGGGGGGTGAATGCAGGAGTTTTGGAGAGAGGTGTGAATATGCTTTCTTCAGATTCATAAATGCCACATATAAATCCATCTGTTCTTCCATGTATTTCTCACATATTGCTTAAGGCAGACACCTGATCCACGCATCCTCTACCACTTCTGAAACAACAGTGTTTCTACCCATTCTAATGCTCTGTACATGCCTTCACCCTCTCCATTACTACTCTCCCAAACAACTTACCAGGTTCACTCAGTAAACTTATACCTCTGTGGTTTCTCTTAGGTGTATATTTGGTTGGTTGGAGTTTAAGCCTTGATTTGGGAAGTCAGTTGACTAGTGTGTGTTAGACTGCTGCCCAGTAGAATCCTAAACACCTGGAAACTCGCCACCAAAGTACTCATCCTCACACCCTTCAAAATCAGTTGACTTCCTTCTTCCAGTTGCTCTATATCACTGCTATCATTGATATTCAGTCTCCTTGAGAAAATAATCCATAATAGTTAGCCATAATATCCCACTCTTAACCACACAGCATGGCTTTAGACTTAGTCACTCCACTACCACACTTCATACAGACTTCGCACATACTGGATAGCTCAACTATTCACAGCCATTCTTCCACACAATACCTATGGCAGAAGATAACAAAATATTTGCAGACACATTCTCACACAAAAGGTACTACATGCTATCATCCTCAAAAATGGAAAAAAATGGTTCATCTTTTTCACTGCTGGTCACTGGGGCAGTGTCATTTACAAAGGACTCTGCTCTAAAATCTTCAGGCTCTTCTATGGAGTCCTACAGGAGCAGATCTTTCTCCAGTTCTTTTCAGCCCTTTCCCACAAGTCATCCTGTCACCTCTTACTGAACAATATTGAAAGTCCTCACATATGGAGATAACCTCATAGGTATATCACAGGAACCAGACACTACTCAAGCAACAATAGATATGCAAAACTACATCTTTTCATTTGAATATTGGCATGCTCAAAACAGAATGTCTGCATCCATACAGAAACCCACAGTCACTGTTTTAACCCAAGAGAGACTTGAATGCAACCAGAACCCTCCCATAACCCTGAACTGTCAACCACTCCCATTCGATAAACTTCCAGCCATGTTAGGTAACAGATTTGAAAGAGGAATTTGTCCTTGTATGGAGCACTGCTTTTTATATCTAGGGAAGCTCTAGATCTATATGCTAACTAAACATGGTGGGGCTTAATATAAAGTCAAAAAACTCTTTTAATCTGACTTATAATCTTGACCAGCTTTCCCTTAGCCGAAGGTTGATTCTCTTTTTCTTTTCTTTAGATAATGCTAAGGCTTCTGCTTCTGAGAGCTGGCTGTTTTGAGTGCCTTTGGACTTTGCTGGGCCACATATTACTCAGCAAACCATTGTCACAAGTACTGTATAACTGTTAATAACAAAGAGGAAGGGCACTGTAATATCTCTCTTTCCAGCTGCCACTGTGCTTTGGAATTCTTTGCTTTGAGAAAATCTATTATTAGATCTTGCTCATCTTATGTGACCTGTATGTCTTTATGTCCTCAGGTCAATGCCAACAACTGGTTCATTATCGCGCTCAGCTGTTAATCTGACTAGTGGAGTAAGGACTCCTGCAGGTGGCCTTATAACAGGTATCATGGTTCTTTTGGCCCTTGCATTCCTCACACCCTGTTTCAGGTAAGTTATCAGCAAGAATTCTCTATCCACATTAGTCTTTATATCAAGATCATGATGTTATAGTATTAATTTATGAATAATGTTTTACTCTTACATGAATGTGAAGTTTTTTATTTACATTAGAATGCTTACTCAGACAAATCTAGAAGTGGAACAAATTCAAGTCCATTAGAACATTCAACTAGTACCGATATACATTACAAGTGAAATCATATACTGAAGAGTACTAGATTACTTACAAAGGCATTTTTATCTCCTCAGTTACATTCCCAAATCAACCTTGGCAGCTGTAATCATATGTGCAGTGATTCACTTGATTGATTACAATATCTTGGGCCCCCTCTGGAGGAGCAAGAAGGCTGATCTGCTACCCCTTATTGTTACCTTTGTTACCTGCCTCCTATGGGGGCTGGAATGGGGCATCCTATTGGGCATTGCTATCAACTTGTCAATGCTTCTCTACTCCATTGCCACACCCGCTATCAAAGTTGCCCTTGTGCCACCTGGTGTAAGTTCCTTGGTATCAGTGTGTATTATTTCATTACTTCCTGGAAAGTATTACACTATAAGTTACCTGGGCATTTCAGGGATGTAATATTCAGGGTACGTACTATTTCTGAGGGTGCAGATATTCAGCATTTGGGATTAAAAGAGTGCCTCTTGAAAAATATGCATCATCAGCTTAGGTTGTCTCTCAAAGCTTGATCTGAAATGTGAATTGTATCCATTTTTTGGTGACCTCTTCATTTATTGAGGAAAGTAAACAGGAGGCCGTTGAAATGTAATTTTAATATTTATATACATTCCAGTGATAGAACACTTTTTATAACTTTACCAGAAGTAGCAGTTTTATTGGAAACATGCTTAAGCCCTAATTCCTGGATGTATACCTCAAATCCACTTGCATTTGTATGTACCATCATCATTTTGATTTTCCACATGTCTTGTTTGATTGCTTAGTGCTGTAAGTGCCATATCTTCCTGATTTCTCGATTTTTTCATTTTTTTTTATTGTTTTTTTATTTTATGAATTGTATCTTTATTTCTTTCTAGCTTTTCCCATCTTTGTTTCTTCCTGAATTCTTTGTTGATTGTATCATAATTTGCAAATTTCTTTATTGCCTTTTCTTCAAATTCAAACAGGTCTGTTCTACTTTCTTCCTTCCATATTCTTTTATCTCTTGATTGAATGTGATCCTTTTTCATTCCATCTATCATCACAGATCTTTATCTTTCTATCTCTTGTTTCACTGTTGTACTTATGGTTGACTGTATCAACATGTTGGCTTACTCTTTGAGTCTTGTTCAGTATTTTTTTTTTCTAATATTCATCTCCAATACTGATTACCTTTTCTATTTTACCATATATAGTTCTTTGAGTTTGCCTATTATCTTCTTTAGTTTGTTAACAATTCTCTCACTCTTTTTGGGTCAGTTTGACTCTTCTTTAACCTTGCTTTTCCCATGCCCTTCAACTTTAGTCATATCTGTTAGGGTCGTCTTCTGGGTTACTGTATCAGTCCTCTCCATTTCATTACATCTGCTCCTATGTTCCTAGTGCTGCAAATGCTACCATCCCTCAAATTCTTTTCCCCCAATATGTTTTTCTGTTGTCATCTAGCTTTTGTCCAAGTTTGCTTACGTCCTTACATTGGTCTTACTAATGTCACTGGTTGCTATTTTCAGATTATGTTTTCACACTTCTTGCATTTACTGAATCTCTTTTATTGTATCAATAAATTTCTTTTGGTGTATCCTTCTTCCTCATATATCCCCTTTCAAACTATGATATCTGTCTGTTTTACTTCATCTTTTCTTTTAACAGACTTTTGCTTTGTTTCCATCTGACACCTTCCTTATTTCCACAGCTTTTTCATATCACCAAATGATTGTACTTTACTTCCCAAATTGATCGCTAGCAGTTTAATTATCATACCCAAGAGAGTTTAGCATCTCTGTTATTTTACCAGCTTGTGGGGTTGGAGTTGGTGACCCCAGTTCTGTAGAATTATTTCCTACAAAAGGTGAATGCTTATATGTGCTTGAAGCACTTCGTGTAGATTAGAATAGAGTTTCTAATAATAGATAGATAGATAGACAGACAGGTAAATAAATAGATAAACATATTCTTAATTTCTGTTCTTATCATTAGCTTAACTATTTCTGTTAGCTGATCACTTGTATATTTACCTTCCAAATTTATGACTTCATAGAGAAGTTTCAAAAGCTGGTTATATAGTTTAGGAGTTTACAAATGGAGAAAATTAAGAGTAAATGTGAACAAGAAGAAGGAATTTAGGTGCAGCAGGGGAATCAGACAGGATGGTTTGAGTGTACTGTAATGCTTTAGCTAAAGTACCAGGGAGTAGGCATGACATTGTTTGGGACACAGGAAGAGGGGACTAATGTCCTGGATGCATTAGAAACTTGTGCAGGGAGAAGTTACTGTTTGGTAGGGCAAAGATGGGTATTTTTGGAGGTATAGTATTCTCACCAGTGTTGTATAGACATGAGCCATGGGCCTTGAAGGCAAAAGAAAGAAAGAAGATTGATGTTTTGGAAATGTAATGTTTGAGGATTACATGTGGTAAGAAGTGGGTTGATCATGTAAGAGACATAGCAAATGCAATCTGATGTAGAGAGCTGATCAGGATGTGTTGAAGTGGTTAAGACTTGAAAAAATAGGATGCGATGAGATGAGAATGATTGTCTTATTGTAAAAATGGTGACACTTGATTATCACTAACTTCATCTCGAAGTTGGTCAATAAATTTATAATGATTTTTTACAGTTTAACAGTTAATACTCGGCAAGCTGCTGCATCACATGATTACTGTGCAGCCATTGGCAACTCAAGGGTGGGCCGTTTTGATAACTGTTTCTCTCCCTGCACTTCGAAGCATTTGAACTCTATCTTTTCATGTCTTTCCCAATAACTATGACCTGGCATATTTCAAGAGACAGATTTTATACTTCCTCCAAAGTCCGCTAGTACTTTTCATTGTCTCTTCTTTTACCTTTTCATATTGCTCTCTATATCTGTTAAAATCCAGCCTTAGTGTGGACTTTTGTCCATGACTGGATCCTTCAACATGAAAAAGTTCCTTTTACATCATCACGTCTTTTGATTTTCACTCAGTTCATAATTGTTTTGTTGCTGTACGTAAGTCTTTGAAACTAGAACAGACATGCATAGTCATGTTTATTTATTTATATGTCAGGGAAATGATACTTAAATCATGTAAGTTTACATTTATCAGTGCTTGCAACATTCACTTTCTCTTTGCTTAGCTTATTTCATTTGCTAAAGAGGCATTTTGCGTATATTGCTTGATTTCATTTGTTCAGTTTCTGTTTGTACCCTCAGGTTGAAAGACCTGGTTTATGCTAACCTCATTGTAACTCCATAACTTAAAGGTAGTCATCATGTCCACTTTTATCTTGCCATCTTATCGTTTGAGTAGGTCTTACTAACTGCTCTTTTTTGCATTAACTTATTTTCCTTAATCCTGGTAAGATCTGTAATGCATGTTGTTGGCATCTTTTTAACAGTTCTGTGTGTTTTCTCAAGTGAAGAGACCAAACTGGCAGTTTATGTTAGCAGATGTTTATTAACATATTTTCATGTCATATTTTTCCTCTCCAGAAACAACATGGAGGATATGTGCTGGTTACTCCCGCTCATGGTGTTAGCTATCCAAGCACCTCCCACATCCGTGCTGCCATAAGAAAAGCTGGGCTTCGGCAAGCAGGTGGCTCGCTCCCTGTTGTTATTGACTGTTCCTTCATTGATAGTGCTGATTACACATCAGCCAGGGTATGTCACAAATGCTGACTATATATTTGTTAAAATTCGTTCAACATTTGTCAGTGTAAGATGGATAACCCAACATTTCAATGATTTGTTCATTTCAGCAATGTTGCTATTGAAATAGATTAGCAAGGATATACAAGGATTAGGAATGAGATATCAGTCAACAAAATTTGATTTATAATGATAATGAGAATCAACAGATGAAGATGTGTGAATCAGAATGCATTATGGATAGTGAAGTATTAGCAGAGGAACATGAATTTTGAGAATGATTTCCCTTTCAGGTTAAATGAGTACAGATAATATGTCAACCACAGTATATTAGCCTTTATTTACTTTCAGACACTATTACTTAATACCTTACTTTTGCTCACCTTTACCTTTAAGTGCGTATGTTTACACACATCATAAAACACGCTTACAACCTTCTGAACTCCTCCTCACTTTCAACAAACAACATATTATCATCTACAAACAGGCTTGTAACTGGCCACCATACCTCACCACCACACTCCATGTCTCCACCCACTTTCCATAATTTTGCTTTCATCTCCCTTATCACTCCATCCATATATATGTTAAAAAGCCAAAGTGACATCACATGGCTATGCTTCGCACCCACCTTTATACCGAAACTTTTGCTCAACCTTCAACCTTTACACATGCATTTAGTCCTATGTAGAAGGCTTTTGCACCATCCAACACTTGTCTCCCTACCCCATACATCCTTAACACATACCCTGAAGCTTTGCACTTGACTCTGTCATATGCTTTCTTGAGATATGTAAAAGCTGCATACAGCTTCATGCCTTTCACTAGATACTTTTCCACAGTCATTTTCACCACAAAAATCTGATCCTTGCATCCCCAACTTTTCCGAAAACCCTCTTGCTCCTAACTTATTCTGCATTTATTCATTTCCATCACTCTGTTAATCAAGACTCTTGCATACTCTTTTCCTTTTCATAGTATACTTAACAAACTTATTCCCTTATAATTGCTACATATGTCCACAGCACCTTTTCCTTTGAATAAAGGAACAGTAATAGCTTTCATCCAATCCTCAGGCTCAACCTGCTGTCTCCATGCTAAATTACTTATCAAATGCATCCACTGTATCACACTCTTTCCTCCATACTTCAACATTTCAGCTGTAATCCCATCCACTACAGGTGTATTTCCTACCTTCAGCTTCATTATTGCACGTTTTACCTCCCTTCTTACTATATTACCCTTCTATCTATCCTTCCATCCTCCATACCCATGCATATAAAAACTGCTGCCTCACCTCCTACATTCATTAGTTCTTTAATATCCTCTTTACATCATCCTTTCACTTCCTCCTTTTGATCCAGCAGCTCCCCTTCCCTACTTCTCACATTTCCATTTCCATTCTTACATCCACCTCTTTCCTTTTCCACATGCTTCCAATACAATTTCTTATTTTCACTAAACTTTCCTTTCAATTTTCTTCCAGAATCTTCATCCTATCTTTGTTTGCTTCCCCTATCAGCTTCTTAATATTCCAATTGCACATCATATGTTTTTTACTCGACCTTTGCTGAACTTCCACTGATACATTTCTTTTGACAATCTTATTCTCATCCACAGCATTTCTCATCTAATTTTGTTCGTCTACCATGTACTTCCATTTTTATTCTTTTATCTCACAACATTCTATCCAAATACTAATGTCACAGCCTTTAACAGTTTCTGTAAACATTTTAAAACACCTCATTCACACATGACTGCATTCCTACATTTACTGCACTTTCATTTTTAATATTAATCACCTTTCTGTTATACTCCTCCATACATTCTTTCTGATTCATCTTCTCACTTGCCAACATTTTTACATCTTCGTTCTTTCTTATGCCATACCCCAACTTCTCCTTGATCCTTACCTCGACAAGAACTTCAAAATGGTCAGTTTCCAAAGAATCCTCTCACAACTCTTGCATCCAACATAACCTTCCTCAGTCTTTCATCCACTGCCACATAATCAGTTAAACCCTTTTGTTCTTCTCTTCCATCGTTTCTCATCCACTTATATCTGTGGACCATCTGGTGCTGAATAAGGGTGTTTGCAAGGATTAAACCCCTCTTAGCACAGATATCCACAAGATAACTTGTATTCTCACATACTCCAGGCTTTCTCCATTTACCAACAGTCTCACCATTTTCATTGCATCCCACCTTCACCTTCATATCACCCATTACAACCACCTTTCTCTCCTTCTCAAACTCATTTATACAGTCATTCGATTTCTCCAGAAATGCTTAATTTCATCCTTACATCACATAGTCCTCATATTCATAGGTGCATGTACCCATTTACATATGTTGACTAGGATATAATGGATTGACATATTAACAAGTTATAATCATGTCTTAAAGAATTATGATGGTTTTCATTTAGTTTTTTTTTTTGTTTTTTGGGTGGGGTTCAAGCAGAGGTCACTTGAGTAATCAGTCTAATACTTGCATTTTATGGATGTTTCTTTGTGTCTGGAAATGATACTTAAATAGTTTGATAGAGTGGTCTAGATAATGAAATAGGAAGAACATTTTATTTTCTCTCCATTCATCTTTATCTCACAGACTATTTTGCTCATTTCATGCACAGTGTGAAAGGTAAGATTATCCCAAAGCACTTTGTTTTGTATTCTTACTTTACACCAACAGGGTATAAAAGGGATGGTGGATGACTTTCACCTACGTGGGCAGATCCTGGTGTTTGTGGCCATGAAGCCACGGGTTCTCAAGACTATTGGTGCGCTACATGAGGGCATCACAGTCTGCTCCAGTTTTGATGCTCTGCCTGAAGCTCTTGCAGGTGAGTGGCATAAACATGGGATATTGTGTGAGGGAGTTACATGACCTGCATTGTTTACGAGGTTTATGCAGATAAAGAGAATAAGCTACAAGACATTACTCCAGATGAGACCTAACTCTAACTGTGATCTTGTGGTAAAAGTAATGCAGGAAAAGGCATTGATAGTTGACAGTACCCATCCTGTTACCAGAAGACCATATTAAGAGAATTGTTAAGGAGGTGAAACACATGTTAGACAGTATTCAAGTTGCATTTAAGTAGTTGAATGAGACTAACAGCAGACATTTGACTTGAATTGGAATATGTATTTTAAGTTTGGCCATCTTGTTTAAAGAAAGATATAAATCTGATAGAGAAGGTCCAATGGAAGGCAACAAAAATTTCATCTAGAATTAAGGAAGCTGATGTGCAGAGACAGGCTAGTAACTGTGAATTTGCCCACACTGGAAACGAAAGGGAATATGGGAGATATTATTACAATTTTCAAGCTTATGTATGAAACTGGGTGTCAAAACTGAGTAGTTCTAAAAGATTACCTAAGAAAGATTTGTGAGAAGTCTTAGCAGAAAACTAAACTAATGGCAAAAAAATGAAGTTAGAAAGGATGAAAATAAGTACTTGTATAGGGATAGAGTGGTGGGTAAATGGAATAAGCCGAGACTGTAAGTGCAAGCAGTGTAAGGAAATTAGAAAAGCTGTATGACTGTAGAGAAAGCTTCAGAGGTGGGACTGCATAAATGCTGAACTGCTTTACTTCCTCATTTTAAAGTGTAAACAGTTGATTACTAACACAGTAGATAATTACATACATTATAAATGTCATATAGAAAATTGATTTGTGCAAACAAAGCCATTGTTCATTTGTTCCTGGTAATGCCTAACTAAAGCTACCTCACTTACAGGGGAAATGGTTTGTATGTATGAAAAAAATATATGTATACGAAATTGCTTGTATCATCTTACTAAGGTAACTTCAGGAACAAATGAGCAATATCCTCATATACACACATCCACTTTCCAGTTGACATGTATAATGCAAAAAAACAAGCCAAACCCCACAGACTTTTCCATGGTTTACCTTAACCACTGAATTCCCTGGTTCACCTCTGAAAAAAAAAATTGGACCCCATATATTACATCAATCCAAGTAATTTTGTTCCACTCATGCCTCTCAACTTCATGAATGTTCAGACTAATACCCCAAAACCCTTTTCACTCCATCCTTCCATCTCCTTGGTTTCCCCATCCCCCTTACTCCTTTGGCATGATGGCCTGGCCTTTTGCCTGACACTTGTCATATCGATCTTCTTAGTCAGTCTGTCTTTATTCTCTTCCTATGCAACACACCCTGGTATGCTCTCTCTGTCATATTATATTTACTACCACATCTTTTTCACACACTGTCATTCCTTATTTGATTAATATGCCTCACACCAAATGTTGTTTTCGGGCATTTCTTTTCCAGTGTCCACACCTTTCCATTCTTATGCTTACAGGGCTCAACACTCACAACCGTACATCATTCTTGGGACTACATTACCTTCAGACATGCCTATCTTTGTTCTAACCTGTACTGACCTCTCCTTCCACACACTCCTCAGTACAGCAAGGAACTTATCCCTGTCTACCACACAGTGACTCATATCAGCCCTCATGGTCCCTCACTGTTATTTCCATTTGTTCTCTTATTCTTCTCACAATATTCACCTTCGAAAAATGCTTTCTTTTTCTCATTTATAGTCTTTCACTCCTTTTCTCATTTGCCTTTTTTGTTTTTTAAGCTCCCATACCTCTTATCAATCTCTTACGCTCCTTCATTGCAAGAACCATCCATAACTGTCTTTTTTCATTCATTAGCTGTTAAACCTTATTCCACCACTCATTACCTCTTTTCTTGTACCCACATCCTTCTTTCCCTGTATCACATGCTTCACCTACACATTTAAGCACTGCATTTTTATTAATCTTCCTCTCCTCTCCCACTTCCCTGTTTTCATCTGCTTTCACCCTGTGCCACTGTCCACTCATTCATAAGGTAGGAGGTGGTCTTTATGTTTGCTGAAAATAGTCTAGGCAGAGTTAGAATAAGCATGCAGGACAGTAATAGTTGCCATTCTCTGTACATTGATATTGCCAACAAAAATTAAAATACACTACATTTTAGCATCATATGCAGACCTCATCAAAAGGAAGATGTTGACAGCAAAATATGATCTATTGTAAGTAACAAGGAAGTTATCATTGTAGGTGACTAACAAACCAAATTTGAGCTGGACTAAGTTAACTGGAAACCAAGAAGAAGAAAGACTAATTCGATTATTGACTGTATTTAGACCAGGTAATTACTAAATCAGCTCGGAGCCAAAATACCCTCAATCTCATGCTTGCTGCTGACAGAGAATTGATGAATTCCTGTGGTGATTGAGGTTCTGGCCAAGAGATGAATGCAAGATTTGAAATTGATAATAGCAAACTCATGATCCCTAGTCATGGAAGAGCTAAGTTTTTGAATATGATACAATACAACAGTAGTAATGGTTAAGACTGTGGAAGAGATACTGAGTATTTCTAGAAAAATGCTGTTTCTTATAAAGAATGAAAACTTGCCAAGAAAGCTGAAAATAACCACTGGGAACTCAGAACCAGCCTAGATGATCAGGAAAAATACAAACACTAATTTATGGTAAGGAAAAGATATGTACGAAATTTAAGGTGATGGGAAATAATGGAAACCATCAAGAACTAGTGAAAATATAAAGGAAATGTAAAAAGGACATAAGTGAAGTAAAAGTGAATATGAAAAAGAGTATACATGCATGTAAAAAATAACCCCAAGGAATTCTTCAAATACAGAAGTCAAAGAAAAAACAAAAAAGACAATAAGATTACTAAGAAATGAACATGGCCTTCATACACAGTTGAGAAAGATTTATGCATACCTGAACAATAAGAATTTTTTGAAGGGCTGTCCTTGATACCCAAGCCCCAGTATTCTTGAAGATGAGATTGCAGTTTATATTTTCTGTAACCAAAATACTTAATAAGTCACTTACTGGAGGTAAGCTATCTAAAAACTAGAAATTTGGAAATATCACCGTTATGTACAGACGCAGATAAGAAGTACGCCTTAACTTACTGCCTGATTAGCCTTACATTAGTTTTATGAAAAATGATGAAAATGATCAGATAATTTTAGACATTTGTTGATCTTGAATTAGTATTAAACAAACAGCATGGCTTTTGCAACAAAATATCTCATCTAACAAATTTACGAGAATTCTTTAGTGTCATATATAGCAGCTAGGATTCATGAGTACCCTTGATGTAATATACCTATACTTTCAAAAGACATTCGATGAAAAGACACACAAGACGTGTAGAGTAAATTCACAAGGAATGAGGGGCAGACTCTTTGATTTTACTTGATGAAGCCTCAGACCAATCGAATGTGATGAGTAGTGTGCTGATGGGATCAGTTCTTGGCTTCATTGTTCACATTATATGTATTATTCTTGAAATGGGTCTTATATCTTAGATCTTCAAATTTGCTTACAATACAAAACTTTTTTTTTTTTTATTTTATTAACCTGTGTCGCTGTCTCCCGCGTCAGCGAGGTAGCGCAAGGAAACAGACGAAAGATTGGCCCAACCCACCCACATACACATG
>JAUTXX010086285.1:0-16878 GCA_032273605.1 Panulirus laevicauda
AGGAGGGGAGGGTTTCTAGCCCCCCGCTCCCGTCCCCTTTAGTCGCCTTCTACGACACGTGAGGAATGCGTGGGAAGCATTCTTTCTCCCCTATCCCCAAGTAGTATATCTGGAAATATGATTACTGTTGTAACTCCGTTTTCATACTGAATATCTTGTGTATATCATGTGGAAGGGATACAAAATTAGTCGTAAACCTTTTTTACCATAATCATGATTGAAATGTAAATTCACAATTGAGACAACCTAGATCTAATGTCAAATTCCATGCGACTATAATTATGTTGTATCGTGTTGGTAGAGAGAACAGGAGCCCCACGGCGGACCACCTCCTCAGCAGACGACGCAGCAATTATCTCGGTTGTTCGAGACCGATCCTTCTTATTATTTATCATTTATTTGTTTTATTGCGCCAAAGCGTCAGACAGATGAACATAAAGTGGTAACATCTCCATGAAATCATGTGACAATACCGATCCTTCTTAACCAATCCGGTGGTCGTTGTTAATGTTCGTCTTTCCCATCTTTTTAACGATGAGTCTTTGTTGGAATCGCATTGTTCCGTTGCCAGTTCCACTCCGTGCGTTGTTGGGATGTCCGCCGTAACATACACAATAAAGGAATAGGGTTATAGTCATTATCACACGTTGATTATTCCATACAGCTGGAAAGACGAAACAAACACCTTAGTGTGAGTTGCCGTCCGCCATCCAACTCACAACAGGTCATGAACGATACCACCCTCATCAACCATCCACAACAGTGTGTATACATTGTATACATACATTTTTTCTCCACATATTGTGTATGTATTCACTGTGCGTTATTTTTTTTATCAGTAATCATTTAGCATGACTGCGCGTGTTATTTTTTACCAGTAATCATTTAGCAATCATAAACCTATCACTTTACAAAGATAAATGAAATGCGAATACCATATCTTGATACCCCGCCACCCTCCCCAACCCTCTTCGCTTTCAACCTATCTGGCACAAGAGACAAGGTTTCGAATATACTCTGTCCTCCGCCTGCATTACTAAAGCTAATTTTCACCTCATTTCCTTCAGAGATTATTCCAGATTGACAGCAGTTGCTCATATAGCAGTCGATATTCGTATATCCATAGTATTAAGTGAAATCACGAAGACATGCGGATTTCCTATTCCATGAAATGTACTTATCTTTGCCCTGACCAACAGTGACCTTTCTTAATATGTCCGTGATGTGTACAGGACCTTAGCTCCCACACCCACCCTATGGCTTACTTCAACTTCCTTACCTCTATTCACTACCACACGTAGTCCCTGGTGCCTAAAACGTCCCACTTCCTCTATATTCTCTCTATTCAAAGGCTCCCTTCCTCCTGCTAAACTTTATAATCTTGCTTCTGTTCTCATGTACTCTCAGCTTTCTCCTTTCACACAATCTCTCAGCCTCTTCGACGGCAGCTTCTACCGTTTTTCTCTCAAAGATGCCACCAGCGCCGTGTCATCTTTTTACAACAACTGACCCACCTACCTCCCTACCCCATCCCCCTAACACTACCAGAGTACAAGATTGTTTCAGCCTCTGCGGCATCACAAGGATGTTTCAGAACTATGAAATTTACAAGTTGTACGCAGAATGTACACTGCACACTCGCGTCAATAACGTAAGCCGTCAGCAAGTGTTTCCACAGAACAATACGCAAGCAGCTGTCATTTTCGAGGGCTGTAGCCTTCGAGCTTTCCTGCTTCAATACAGAAACCTGCAGGGACTCTCTTGCTAGAGGTAGTTGAAGACCCGCTGTTGTACATCTTGATATGGTAATCACGGTCGCCAATGACCCATCATTAGTGTTTAATATATTCTCGGTAATCACCGTACCTAACTCTTCACATATATTTCAATATATGATATATAAATACAAAGTAATACACGTTCAACTGCAAATTCTCTGTGGTATCGCCTATGATTGGAGAGAAATAATGTTAGACGTCAAAGAGAGAGTTTGCGACCCGGAAGGATTTCATTACCAGTTAAGTAACAACGACGCATTTCGCTTAGGTTGATAGTAATCATTGCTGAGGTATATGATCCCGCTTATCCCAGGTATCGGCACATAGGCAATTCACAGAGTATAAACAATCACTGGATACAAGTTTGCGGTTATGCACGTCATGAGCTACACAGATCAACGTAGTAACTTGAAAATACTGTTGTTGACATGCACTCTAAGTTGTACACAATACGGGTGACAGAAGGATTATAGGCCAACCTCGGTGTCTCTAACTTCCTCTATAATTTCCTCTTTTGCTAGTGATCATTGGTCCTGTATGCTCTGTACTTTGATAAATCTTCCATCTGCCAGCCCTTATAGTTCCTTGATTGCTTTATGAATAACAGTTCACATTATTGTTTACAATGCTTCACTAAATTTCCTGTTTACCTCTGTGTCACCCTAGGCCTACTGATATGGGTCACTATCACTCACTCTTCATATTATGTTGATATACTGCAATGATTGCTTATTGTAAACTTCCTTGCTCTCAGCTATTTGCAGTCTCTGTGTTTCTTAGTTCTTTTCTCTGCCTGTACAACTGTGGATATTGATTCAGTAGATTCTGTATGTGCTTTGGTACTTTTCTCCAATTTCTTACCCAATATTGTCATCTGTGTTTACTCCTTTCATCTGATTTCAGATCCTCAAGTGCGTCCACTGTAGGCCACATACTGCTGGTGATAGCTGCACAAAACACCAAGCACTGCTGTCGACAGATGGAGTATAGGTCACATACCTCAAGGGACAGCTTCAGTATAGACCAGGCACTGCTAATGAAAGGTAAACCACAGAGCAAACACTGCATGTAAGACTTGTACTACAGGACACACACTATTGGTGAATGCTACACTACAGACCAAAAAACTGTTGACAGCTTCACTGCAGAGCAAATATTGTCTGTGGCAACTACACTACAGGCCACACACTCTTGGTGACAGATGCACTACAGGCCACACACTATTCGCGCAAGCTACACTACAGGTTTATCGTTCATGATGAATGTTGCACTACATGTGATACAGTGGTAGTGAGAGCTGCATTAGCAGGCCACATAACGTTGGTAACATATACTACAGGCCACTTACTGTTGGTGACAGATGCACAACTGGCCAAAAGCTGCTGATGACTGCTGGTCTACAGGCCACTTATTGCTGGTGACAGCAGCGCTACTGATAACATACTGTTGGTGTCAATTGCACTACAGGTCACATACGGTTGATCACAGCTGCACCGCAGGTCACATACTATTGATGACTGCTGCACTGAAGGTAACATATTGTTGGTGAGAGCTGCACTCCAGGCCACATAATTTTGGTGACAGCTACACCACAGGCAATAAACTGTTGGTGAGATATATACTAAAGAACATTTACTGTATGTGACAGGTGCACTAAAGGCCACAGACTTTTGATGACAGTTGCGCTACAGGCTACATAATGTTAGTGACAGCTGCGCTACAGGTCATTTACTGTTGGTGACGGCTGCACTGCAGGCCACATACTGTTGGTGACAGCTGCACTGCAGATCACATATTTTTAGTGATTGCTGCACTACAGGCCACATATTGTTGGTGACAACTACACTACAGGCCATACATTGTTGGTGAGATATGTATTAAAGACATTATACTGTGTTTGTCAAGTGCACCAAAGGCCACATACTGTTGATGACAGTTGCACTACAGGCTACATACTGTTGGTGACAACTGCGCTGCAGGGCACATACTGTTGGTGACAGCTGCACCACAAGCCACATACTGTTGGTGACTGCTGCACTGCAGGTCACATATTGTTAGTGAGAGCTGCATCACAGGCCACATACTGTTAGTAACAACTACTCTACAGTCCGTACACTGTTGGTGAGATAAGTACTAAATACCATATACAGTATGTGACAAGTGCACTAAAGGCCACACACTGTTGGTGACAGTTGCACTACAGGCTACATACTGTTAGTGACAGCTGCGCTACAGGCCATTTATGTTGGTGACAGCTGCATCATAGGCAACAGACCGTTCGTGACAGCTGCGCTTCAGATCACATATTGTTAGTGAGAGCTGCAATACAGGGCATATACTGTTGGTGACAGCTAAGCTACTGGCAATACACTGTTGTTGAGATATGTATTAAAGACCATATACTGTATGTGTCAATTGCACTAAAGGCCACATACTATTGATGACAGTTGCACTACAGGCTACATAATGTTGGTGACAATTGAGCTACAGGTCACATACTGTTGGTGACAGTTCTACCACAGGCCACATACTGTTGGTTACAGCTGCACTGCAGGTCAGATATTGTTAGTGAGATATGCACTATAGGCCACATACTGTTGGTGACAGCTACGCAATGGTCCATACACTGTTGGTGAAAAATATATTAAAGACCATATGCTGTATGTTGCAAGTGCTCTAAAAGCCACAGACTGTAGGTGACAATTGCACTACAGGCTACATACTGTTGATGACAATTGCGATACAGGTCATTTACTGTTGGTGACTGCTGCACCACAGGTTCGTGACACCTGCACTGCAGTGAGAGCTGCACTGCATGGCACATACTGTTAGTGACAGCGACGTTATAGTCCACACACTGTTGGTGAGATATGTACTAAAGACCATGTGCTATGTGTCAAGTGCACTTCAATTCACATACTGTTGGTGACAGCTGCACCACAGGCAACATACTGTTGGTGACAGCTGCACTGCAGATCACATGCTCCTAGTAAGAGCTGCACTATAGGCCACATACTGTTGGTGACAGCCACGCTACCGGCCATACACTATTGGCGAGATATGTACTAAAACCACATACTGTATATGACAAGTGCATTAACGGCCACATACGGTTGGTAACAGTTGAACTACAGGCTACTTTCTGTTAGTGTTAGCTATGCTACAGTTAACTTACTGTAGGTGACAGTTGCACCACAAGCTACATGCTGTTGGTGACAACTGCAGTGCAATCACATATTGTTAGTGAGAGCTGCAATACACGCCACATAATGTTGTTTAATGCTACGCTATAGTCCATACACTGTTGGTGAGATATGTACTGAAGACCAAATTCTGTATGTGACAGGTGCACTAAAGGCCACATACTGTTCCTCACAGTTGCACTATGGGCTATCTACTGTTAGTGACAGCTGCCCTACAGGTCACGTGCTTTTGGTGACAGCTGCACCACACGCCTAGTACTGAGGGTGAGAGCTCCACTGCAGTTTACATATTGTTGGTGAGACCTGCACGACAGGCCACATTATGTGGGTGACAGCTACGCTACAGGCCAAACACTGTTGGTGACTGTTGCAATGCAGGCCAAATACTATTGTGACAGCTGCACTCTAGTCCGTTCACTATTGTTGACTGATGAAGTACAGGCCAACCTCTGTATCTATAACTTCTATAATTTCCCCTTTTGCTAGCAAGCATTGGTCCTGTATGCTATATACTTTTGTAAATCTTCCATCTACTAGCCCTCATAGTTCCCTGATTGCTTCATGAATAACTGTTCACATTATTGTTTGAAATTCTTCACTACATTTTAATGTTTACCTCTGTGTCACCCTAGGTCTACTGATATGGGTCACTCTCACTCACTCTTCATGGTATGTTGAGCAGCTGCCATAATTGTTCATTGTAAACGTCCTTGCTCTCAGGAGTCTCTGTAATTCTTAGTTCTTTTCTTTGCCTGTACAACTGTGAATATTGATTTAGTAGATTATGTATGCACTTTTGTCCTTCCCTCCAATTTCTTACCTAATATTGTCAATTAATTCTGTATGTGTTTTGCTCCTGTACTTGAATTTCTTATTCTTATGTGCATCCACTGTAGGTCACATGCTGCTGGTGATTGCTACACAACACTGCAAGCACTGCTGTTGAGAGATGGACTATATTCCACATAGTACGGATGACAGCATCAATATAGACCAGGCACTGCTAATGAAAGGTAAAGTACAGAGTAATCAATGCAGTTGAGACTTGTATTACAGGATACACAATATTGGTCAATGCTACACTATAGACCAGAAACTGCTGATAAGTACACTGCAGGCTACAAACCTTTGGTGACAGATGTACTATAGGCCAGATACACTTGGTGACAGCTGCACTGCAGCCTATGTACTCTAGGTGATAGCTGCACTATAGGCTATATACTGTTTGTGACAGTTGCTCGGCAAAGTATATATATATGGTGAGAGATACATTACAGATCACATTCTTGTCGTGAATGGTACATTAGAAGCCGTATACTGTTGGTTACCTTCATTATAGGCCACATACTGTTGGTGACAGTTGCACTATAGGAGACATTTTGTTGGTGAGAGTTGCACTACAGCTACGCCACAGGTCATAAACTGCTGGTGAGAAAAGTACTGAAGACCATACCCTTTATGTGACAAGTGCACTAAAGGCAACATACTGTTGGTGACTTTTGCACTACACACTACATACTTTTGGTGACAACTGCGCTACATGTCAAATACTCTTGGTGACAGCTGCACCAGAGGTCACATACTGTTGGTGACAGCTGCACTGAAGGTAACATATTGTTGGTGAGAACTGCACTATATGCCATATACTGTTGGTGACAGCTACACCACAGGCGATACACTGTTGGTGAGATACGTACTGAAGACCATATACTGTATGTGATAAGTGAAATAAAGGCCAGAGACTTTTGGTGACAGTTGCACTACAGGCTACATACTGTTAGTGACAGCTGCGCTACAGGTCATTTACTGTTGGTGACAGCTGCACCAGAGGCCACATACTGTTGGTGACAGCTGCACTGCAGATCACATATTGTTAGTGATAGCTGCACTACAGGCCACATACTGTTGGTGACAACTACACTACAGGCCATACACTGTTGGTGAGATATGTATTAAAGACCATATACTGTATTTGTCAAGTGCACCAAAGGCCACATACTGTTGATGACAGTTGCACTACAGGCTACATAATGTTGGTGACAACTGCGCTGCAGGGCACATACTGTTGGTGACAGCTGCACCACAAGCCACATACTGTTGGAGACTGCTGCACTGCAGGTCACATATTGTTAGTGAGAGCTGCATCACAGGCCACATACTGTTAGTAACAACTACTCCAAAGGCCATACACTGTTGGTGAGATAAGTACTAAATACCATATACAGTATGTGACAAGTGCACTAAAGGCCACACACTGTTGGTGACAGTTGCACTACAGGCTACATACTGTTAGTGACAGCTGCGCTACAGGCCATTTATGTTGGTGACAGCTGCATCATAGGCAACAGACCGTTCGTGACAGCTGCGCTTCAGATCACATATTGTTAGTGAGAGCTGCAATACAGGGCATATACTGTTGGTGACAGCTAAGCTACTGGCAATACACTGTTGTTGAGATATGTATTAAAGACCATATACTGTATGTGTCAATTGCACTAAAGGCCACATACTATTGATGACAGTTGCACTACAGGCTACATAATGTTGGTGACAATTGAGCTACAGGTCACATACTGTTGGTGACAGTTCTACCACAGGCCACATACTGTTGGTTACAGCTGCACTGCAGGTCAGATATTGTTAGTGAGATATGCACTATAGGCCACATACTGTTGGTGACAGCTACGCAATGGTCCATACACTGTTGGTGAAAAATATATTAAAGACCATATGCTGTATGTTGCAAGTGCTCTAAAAGCCACAGACTGTAGGTGACAATTGCACTACAGGCTACATACTGTTGATGACAATTGCGATACAGGTCATTTACTGTTGGTGACTGCTGCACCACAGGTTCGTGACACCTGCACTGCAGTGAGAGCTGCACTGCATGGCACATACTGTTAGTGACAGCGACGTTATAGTCCACACACTGTTGGTGAGATATGTACTAAAGACCATGTGCTATGTGTCAAGTGCACTTCAATTCACATACTGTTGGTGACAGCTGCACCACAGGCAACATACTGTTGGTGACAGCTGCACTGCAGATCACATGCTCCTAGTAAGAGCTGCACTATAGGCCACATACTGTTGGTGACAGCCACGCTACCGGCCATACACTATTGGCGAGATATGTACTAAAACCACATACTGTATATGACAAGTGCATTAACGGCCACATACGGTTGGTAACAGTTGAACTACAGGCTACTTTCTGTTAGTGTTAGCTATGCTACAGTTAACTTACTGTAGGTGACAGTTGCACCACAAGCTACATGCTGTTGGTGACAACTGCAGTGCAATCACATATTGTTAGTGAGAGCTGCAATACACGCCACATAATGTTGTTTAATGCTACGCTATAGTCCATACACTGTTGGTGAGATATGTACTGAAGACCAAATTCTGTATGTGACAGGTGCACTAAAGGCCACATACTGTTCCTCACAGTTGCACTATGGGCTATCTACTGTTAGTGACAGCTGCCCTACAGGTCACGTGCTTTTGGTGACAGCTGCACCACACGCCTAGTACTGAGGGTGAGAGCTCCACTGCAGTTTACATATTGTTGGTGAGACCTGCACGACAGGCCACATTATGTGGGTGACAGCTACGCTACAGGCCAAACACTGTTGGTGACTGTTGCAATGCAGGCCAAATACTATTGTGACAGCTGCACTCTAGTCCGTTCACTATTGTTGACTGATGAAGTACAGGCCAACCTCTGTATCTATAACTTCTATAATTTCCCCTTTTGCTAGCAAGCATTGGTCCTGTATGCTATATACTTTTGTAAATCTTCCATCTACTAGCCCTCATAGTTCCCTGATTGCTTCATGAATAACTGTTCACATTATTGTTTGAAATTCTTCACTACATTTTAATGTTTACCTCTGTGTCACCCTAGGTCTACTGATATGGGTCACTCTCACTCACTCTTCATGGTATGTTGAGCAGCTGCCATAATTGTTCATTGTAAACGTCCTTGCTCTCAGGAGTCTCTGTAATTCTTAGTTCTTTTCTTTGCCTGTACAACTGTGAATATTGATTTAGTAGATTATGTATGCACTTTTGTCCTTCCCTCCAATTTCTTACCTAATATTGTCATATAATTCTGTATGTGTTTTGCTCCTTTCCTCTAATTTCTTATCCTTAGGTGCGTCCACTGTAGGCCACATACTGCTGGTGATTGCTACACAACACTCCAAGCACTGCTGCTCAGACATAGACTGTATTCCACATACTACGGATGACAGCATCAATATAGACCAGGCACTGCTAATGAAAGGTAAACTATAGAGCAATCACTGCAGTTGAGACTTATCCTACAGGACACACAATATTGGTGAATGCTACACTATAGACCAGAAACTGCTGACAGGTGCACTGCAGGCTACAAACCTTTGGTGACAGATGTACTATAGGCCAGATACTCTTGGTGACAGCTGCACTGCAGCCTACATACTTTTTGTGACACCTGCGCTACAGACAATATAATGTTGGTGACAGCTGCTCAACAAACCATATATATATATGTATGAACCACATTCTGGTAGTGAAAGCTACAGTAGAATCCGTATACTGTTGGTTACCTCCATAACAGGCTACATACTGTTGGTGACAGTTGCACTAAAGGAGACATTTTGTTTGAGAGAGGTGCACTACAGGCCACATACTGATTAGTGACAGCTACGCCACAGGCCATACACTGTTGGTGAGAAAAGTACTGAAGACAATATCCTGTATATGACAATTGCAATAAAGGCCACATATTCTTGACAGTTATACAACAGGCTACATACTGCTGGTGACAACTGCGCTACAGGTCACATACTGTTGGGGACAGCTACAACACAGGCCACATACAGTTGGGGACAGCTACAACACAGGCCACATACTGTTCGTGACAGTTACGCTATAGGTCATTCACTGTTGGTGACATCTGTATTACAGACCACTTACTGATGATGACAGCTGCACTGCAGATCAAATATTATTAGTGATAGCTGCACTACAGGCAACATAGTGTTCGTGTTAGCTACGCTACAGGCAATACATTGTTGGTGAGATATGTATTAAAGACCATATACTGTATGTGACAAGTGCAGTAAAAACCAGAGACTCTTGGTGACCGTGGTGACAGATGCACTGCAGGCTACATACTGTTAGTGACAGCTGCGCTACAGGTCATATACTGTTGGTGACAGCTGTATCACAGGCCACATACTGTTGATGACAGTTGCACTGCAGATCATATATTGTTAGCGATAGCTGCACTACAGGCTACATACTGCTGGTGACAGCTACGCTACAGGCCAAAATATATTGGTGAGATAAGTATTAAAGACGATATACTGTATATGGCAAGAGAAATAAAGGTCAAAGACTCATGGTGACAGTTGCACTACAGGCTACATACTGTTAGTGACAGCTGCGCTATAGGTCATTTACTGTTGGTGACAGCTGCACCACAGGCCACATACTGTTGGTGACAGCTGCACTGCAGATCACATATTGTTAGTGATAGCTGCACTACAGGCCACACACTGTTGGTGACAGCTACGCTACAGGCCATACACTGTTGGTGAGATATGTATTAAAGACCATATACTGTATATGTCAAGTGCACTAAAGGCCACATACTGTTGATGACAGTTGCACTACAGGATACATACTGTTGGTGACAACCGCGCTACAGGTCACATAATGTTGGTAAAAGCTGCACCACAGTGCCAAATACTGTTGGCGACAGTTGCACTGGAGGTCAGATATTGTTAGTGATAGCTGCACTACAAGCCATACTCTGTTGGTGTGATATATGCTAAACAAAGAACACATACTATTTGTGACAGGTGCTGTAAAGGCCATATACTGTTAGAAATGTGCATTATAGTTAACATTCTCTTGGTGACAGGTGTATTGCAGGCTGCATACTGTTTGTGACAGCTACATTATAGAGTACATATTGATGTTGATAGCTACACTATAGAGCACATATTGTTGTTGACAGCTACACTACACGCTCTAAACTGTTTATTGAAATATGTATTACAGACCACATAATGTTGGTGACAGGTACATTACAGGCCACATACTGTTAGTGACATCTGCACCACAGGCTTCGTAGCCTTGATGACAGCTGCACAACATTTTACATACTGTTTGCGACAGCCACAGTACAGGCCATTCACTGTTGGTGACAGCTGGACTGTTTAACGCATATTATACATGAAAGTTGCACAGCAGGCCAAACATTGCTGGCGACAGCTAAACTACAGGCCAAACACCGTTAGTAACTGTTGCAATGCAGGGAATATACTATTTTGATAGCTGCACTCTAGTCCGTTCACTATTGTTGACTGATGAAATACAGGCCAACCTCTGTATCTATAACTTCTTCTATAATTTCCCCTTTTGGTAGCGAGCATTGGTCCTGTATGCTGTATACTGTTGTAAATCTTCCGTGTATTATCAATTATGGTTCCATGATTGCTTCACGAATAATAGTTGACATTATTGTTTGCAATGCTTCACTAAATTTTAATGTTTACACTTGTGTCACCCTATGTCTACACTGTTGGTGAGATATGTATTAAAGATCATATAATGCATATGTGAAGTGCACTAAAGGCCACATACTGTAGATGACAGTTGCGCTACAGGCTACATACTGTTGGTGACAATCGCGCTACAGGTCACATACTGTTGGTGACAGCTGCACCACAGGGCACATAGTGTATGCGACAGTTGCACTTGAGGTCAGATATTGTTTGTGATAGCTGCACTACAAGCCATACTCTGTTGGTCTGATATGTACTAAAGACCTTACCCTGTTTGTGACAGGTGCCCTAAAGTCCATATACTGTTAGAAATGGGCATAATAGTTGACATGCTCTTGGTGACAGGTGCATTGCAGGCTACATGCTGTTTGTGACAGCTACACTATAGAGCACGCATTGTTGTTGACAGGTACACTATAGAGCACATATTGTTGTTGACAGCTACACTACACGCTCTAAACTGTTTATTTAAATATTTATTACAGACCACATAATGTTGGTGACAGGTACATTACAGGCCACATACTGTTAGTGACAGATGCACCGCAGGCTTCGTAGTCTTGATGACAGCTGCACAACAGGTTGCATATTATTTGTGACAGCTACACTATAGGCCATTCACTGTTGGTGACAGCTGGACTGTTTAACGCACATTATCTATGAAAGTTGCACTGCAGGCCACACATTGCTGTTGACAGCTAAACTACAGGGCAAACACTGTTAGAGACTGTTGTAATGCAGGCCATATATGCTGTGATAGCTGCACTCTAGTCCGTTCACTATTGTTGACTGATGAAGTACAGGCAAACCTCTGTGTCTATAACTTCTTGTACAATTTCCCCTTTTGCTAGCGAGGAATGGTCCTGTATGCTGTATACTTTTGTGAATGTTCCATTTCCTAGCAATTGTGGTTCCATGATTGCTTCATGAATAACAGTTGACATTATTGTTTGCAATGCTTCACTAAATTTTAATATTTACCTCTGTGTCAACCTAGGTCTACTGATATAGGACACTCTCACTCACTCTTCTTGGTATGTGGATCTGCTGCCATAATTGCTTATTGTAAACTTCCTTGCTCTCAGTATTCTCTGTAATTCTCAGTTCTTTTCTCCGTCTGTACAACTGTGGATATTGATTTAGTAGATTATGTATGCACTTTTGTCCTTTCCTGTAATTTCTTTTCTAATATTGTCAATTAATTCTCAAGTGTTTTGCTCCTGTCCTGAAATTTCTTATCCTTAGGTGCATCCACTGTATGCCACATCCTGCTGGTGATTGCTGCACAACACTCCAAGCACTGCTGTTGAGAGATGGACTACATTCCACACACTTCGGATGACAGCATCAATATGGACCAGTCACTGCTAATGAAAGGTAAACTACAGAGCAATCACTGCAGTTGAGACTTGTACTACAGGACACATTATTGGTGAATGATACACTATAGACCAAACACTGCTGACAAGTACACTACAGGCTACAAACATTTAATGACAGATGTATTCTAGGCCAGATAGTGATGGCGAAAGCTGCACTCCAGCCTATATACTTTTGGTGAAAGCTGTACTACAAGCCATATACTCTTGGTGACAGCTGCTCTGTAAACCATATATATTTGGTGAGAGATCCAGTATAGGCCAAATTCTAGTAGTGAAAGCTACACTACAAGCCGTATACTGTTGGTTACCTCCATTAAAGGCCACATAATGTTGGTCACAGTTGCACTACAGGCTGTATATTGTTGGTGACAGTTGCGCTACAGGAGACATTTTGTTGGTGAGAGGTGCACTACAGGCCACATACTGATTGGTAGAGCAACGCCACAGGCCATACACTGTTGGTGAGAAAAGTACTAAAGACAATACCCTGTACGTGACAAGTGCACTAAAGTTCACATACTTTTGGTGACAGTTGCACTACACACTACATACTATTGGTGACAACTGCGCTACACATCAAATAATGTTGGTGACAGATGCACCACAGGTCACATACTGTTGGTGACAGCTGCACTGAAGGTAACATATTGTTGATGAGAGCTGCACTAGAGGCCACATACTGTTGGTGACAACTGCGCTACAGGTCACATGCTGTTGGAGATAGCTGCAACACAGGCTAAATACTGTTGGTGACAGCTGCACTGCAGATGACATATTGTTAGTGATAGCTGCACTACAGGCTACATACTGTTGGTTACAGCTACACTACAGGCCATACACTATTGGTGAGATATATATTAAAGACCATATACTGTATGTGTCAAATGCATTTAAGGCCACATTTTGTTGATAGTTGCACTACAGGCTACATACTGTTGGTGACAACTACGCTACAGGTTATTTACTGTTGGTGACAGCTGCACCACAGGCCACATACTGTTGGTGACATCTGCACTGCAGATCACATATTGTTAGTGATAGCTGCACTACAGGCCACATACTGTTGGTGACAGCTGTACCACAGGCCACATACAGTTGGTGACAGCTACGCTACAGCTCATACACGATTGCTTAGGTATGTATTAAAGACCATATACTGTATATGGCAAGGACACTAAAGGCCACAGACTCATGGTGACAGTTGCACTACAGGCTACATACTGTTAGTGACAGCTGCGCTACAGGTCACATACTGTTGGTGACAGCTGTACCACAGGCCACATACTGTTGGTGAAAGCTGCACTGCAGATCACATATTGTTAGTGATAGCTGCACTACAGGCCACATACTGTTGGTGACAGCTACGCAACAGGCCATACACTGTTGGTTAGATATGTATTAAAGACCATATACTGTGTATGTCTGAATACTAGGGTTAGACTGGACAGAAAGGTCATGGGAAGGTTAACCACAGGTTTTGTAGGATAGGCCTGACAGGGAGCCTGGGGGAGGGGTTTTCTCCCTGTAATTCTACGTCATTTTTGCACAAAATGGCCAACAGAATCCTCTATTACGCTGACTAGAATTACTCAGTACCACGGCCCAGTTGCACCTGGACGATCCACTACCACGGACCAGTTGCACCTGGACGGGCCACTACCACGGACCAGTAGCACCTGGACGAGCCACTACCACGGCCCAGTAGCACCTGGACGAGCTATTACCACAGTCGAAATATTTAAGGATTATCAGCACGAATTTTCTTTTAGTTATGTCAGTTACGTAAATTCCAGTCAAAAGCATCATATAGATTCTATAGGGTCTTTCCTGGTGCGACAGTCTCGTTACATCTCACCAAGAAGGCCATAGCGCGCTCCACGACCCACCTCTGTCGACGATTCCTTCCAGAAGAATATATTTATTAAGGCTCTGAGAGAAGATCCCCTTTATAGAAGGGTAGCAGTGTCTTCCTTGTGTTTAACAGGTCGATCCGTTTCCTTACCTGCGACTTAGCAAACATGCCGAGATAATGTCATGTCAACTCATTTAGCATCTTGAGGGCTTGTCAAAAGCAAATGCGAATTCTTATAGAGACAAAGAAAAGCCTTATTCCATTGTATTACTCTATTATCTATATCGAGGAAATTCTAGATGTCTCAAATAGAAAACGGTCACAACATTGTTTCTTCTGATCAAGCCTGCCTGTGGAGTACCTCAGGGATCTATGCTAGAGCCTACGGTTTTCCTTATGTGAGAATGACAATGCAAATTCCTGCTTTCACGGCAGCTTCTCTGTTGATATAACGCTGAGGTCCAGCCTCTGGTCTAAAGCAGCTCATCACTCATGTCAGCACATAGACTGATACACTTCCTTTCTGATTTCTCTTGTGATACATCAAGACGGAAATCTAAATTTCATACATCTCATATGATTTTTCTCAAAATAAGATATTCTTTTTATCTGACACTGAAATTTTCTTCGCTGGCCACAGAGTAGAATCTGATTTTAACACCAGATTAATAGATTTACACATCAACGAGTCACAGATGTGGAAACCATACATCCTGGATGTCCAGCAGAGGGTAGCGATGACATGTGGTACACTGTCACACAGTCATAACTTTTTTTCTGACTGTCTGGTCGATTCCCTCCACGAGTTAATCATCAAAAAAGTACAAAGGTTCTTTTCTGTGTCAAACTGAGGTAAATACACAAACTTTCCCTGCTTCCCTCAATGTCCAAGGAAATCGCCTGTTAGACTGGCTGCCCAGACCTTGCAATTGAAAACAGTAGACCGCAGTTATATAATAGTGCACAGGAACAGAACATGAAAACCTCTATCACAGGGAGCCATCCCTCTTCCCGTCTCTGGAGCAGTGTACCCAGCAACCTCAAGGATACCAGGTCGATTATTGATTTCAGATCAGGTTGTAAGAAATCTGTCCTTCACTGCTCCCCTGAATAAAGTATCATTATCTTAAATCTCTGTATAAATCACTGTGTTATCATGTTCTTATAAACCTATCACTTCCCCAACTCTGATTGATACCTCAACCTGTCAGAACCAGTTTTTATCATAACTCTATCCACGACTTTTCACAACATTCTCTTGTATATAGATCAGGGATGTATGTATAGAACACGAGAGTAGCTGTATGTACTCTGCCCCCAAGTGTTTATATCTTAGTTTCAAAGGACATCCTACAGGAGATGAAATTAGAAAACCATGATGATTGTTAACAATGCACATGTCTGGTCGACATCCCATACACACACTGTTATGGATTTATAACTCACACTTCCTCCATAGTTCAAACACGTCGTACACTGCAAGGTATCCAAGGTTCCTTCGAAGTGTCCACTGATTCAAAAGGGCTTAGCAAGTTGTTTTGATGACCTATTCATTATCATCAATTATGATAATCATTATAATCATCATTATTGTTATTCTTATTATTACCGTTGTTGTTGTTGTTGTTGTTGTTGTTGTTGTTATTTTTGTCTTATCATCATTATCATTATTACTACGTCATTATCTTCACTACACCTTCACTCTACCTACACCCTCATCTTCACAACACCATTAAGTTCACTGCAACCTCATTTCCATTGCAATATCATCTTCTACATCACACCCTTACCTACACGTCACCTTCACTCCACCCTTTTCCTCACAATGCCTTCATTTGCATTACCCCTTTATCTTCACTGCACCCTCCTCTACACTGCACACATACATATTCTCTATACCTTTGAGAATCAAGTCAAAGCCAAGCTTCACCGCTCCCTTATCCTCACTGTACTCGCATCTTCACTATACCCTCATCTGATAATAATGATGATTATCGTTATTATTATTGTTATCAATAGATTCACTGTTATCAATATTATCATTATTATTATTATTATTATTATCATTATTATTATTATTATTATTATTATTATTATTAT
>JAUTXX010086396.1:0-16878 GCA_032273605.1 Panulirus laevicauda
TGGAACTCTCTCCCCTCTAATGTCTTTCCCAATAGCGATGCCCAGACACTTTTCAGAAGACAGGCTTTTCACTTCCTCCAAAATTTGTATATAATTTCCTCCATCTCTATTTTTTCCTACTTTGTTAACCTCTTCATATTTTAATTACGCCCTGGCCTTTATGTGGATTTCCATCTCTGACTGGAGCCTCCAATGAAAAAATAAATAAATAAATAAATAAATAAGTAAATAAAAAACAAATTAGACAGGGTGAGAAAGAAGTAAGGTAATAAGATGAGCATGGTTGACATAGCTTATGAAGGAATGCTGAAATGGTCTGGACATATGGAGAGAATTAATGAGAAAAGGTTGAGAGGATATATGTGTCAGAAGTGGAGTGGAAAAGGAAATGCAGGAACAAAATTGGAGATGGAAGGAAAAAGTGGATAAGACTTTGAGTGCTTAGGGCTTTAACATGCAGGTGAGTGAAAGGCTAATGCGGAAATGAGCGAAGGGGAGCAATGTAGGATAAAGAGGGCGATGAGCTAAGAATGGACTGAACTAGAGCATCTGAACTGGCAGGGAGAAACCACGTTTTGGTTTGTGAGCCCTGAATGTTAGTATGGAAAGGAAGTGGTGTAGATGCATTACAGATGACAGCTGAGAGAATGGATGCATGTGAATGAGGCAATTTCTGCTCCTGTTGCTACCTACTTAACGTGAGAAATGGCAAACAAAGTAGGAAAGACAGAAAGGAGAAAAGGACAGCTCCTGAGGCACTGGCCAAAACCCCTTTTCCCACTCATTTACAGGGCAACAGAAAAATATTTCTATGTACATTCACCCTATTCACCACAAAGCTGTATCTGCACATATTAGAGTACAGTGCAATTCCAAATTCAAGCGAAGCAAGTCCTCCATATCCTTTCACTAATCTTAAATTGTCACATGTGTCAGCTACATCCCATCCTCCTACTTAGGATTCCAAAAGGCCATCACAAAGGTTGGTTACATACTTTTGTATTCATCCTTTTATATATGCATGCCAATCTACAAACGCACTGGGATTTCTTCCCCACAACTGTAATGAGATCTATTTTCAACCCACCTCAATGTATAGGGTTTCCTGGGTTGATGACTGAGTTCCAAAACCCTATTTCTACTAAAAACAATGAACACCACTTACCTATCCATTGACATTGCTTCTTTAGCTTCTTCAATAGCCTTAATCCAACGCTCATGTTTCTGCCCTGAAGACACCTTATCGATATGCACTAATGTTTTTACCAGGCTTTCTGCATGCAATCGTTTGTACTTCTTCATCCCTTTCAACTGCATACATAGAGAAAAATTTTATTTGAAAATGCTGAACATGCCTGATTATTTTAGTATTTTTTTTAAGAATCAAAAGCTTTCTATAAATGAATTCTAACATTATAAAGATAAGATGAACAAAATTTCATCTACAAGTTTTCAATACTATAATGTAAGGTACTCCAAGACTAAGACCCCTCCATTCAGGCTCCCTTTTTTCGTAAAAAGCATGTAGATGAAATATATATATTCTGAACACATGTTAACAAGTTTCAAGAAAACAATGAAAGCTACAACAAAACAACAAATTACATATGAACTAAAGATTCAGTTTTGCTTTAACCCTTGGAAGAGAGCATCAATATTCAATATAATCTAAAAACATGATGAAGACGAGGTCTAAAAAAAAAAGGCATATGAGACTTCTTTCAAGAAAGTATTGCCAAACTTCAGGGAAAACAAGAAAATGTTCTGAAAGGCAAACAGTGTAGAGAACAGCGGAGGAAATGGAACCATCAATGAAGAATGCAAAGGGAGATGAGATAACAAACAAGGATAAGGTGAAGAGAAGATACAGAGCACCATCTGTCTCCGACACGTATGAGTTCTGTTCTGACCGACCAGTCGGATCTCAAAATGGACATGTGTCAGCATGGGATGTAGAATTCGTATCCCTGTAGAGCATTCTTTTATCCTAATGAATTTCCATCATGATTATTTCATTTCTTTATTAGCCAGCTTTATCATATGATTCTGAAGTTTCATTTTATCATATATTCTATATGATTCTGAGGTTTCTTTTCACCATTCATTTAAGATTCTTTATTTCATATTCCATCATTCTTCTTTATCATATGATTCTGAAGTTTCTTTTCACCATTCATTTAAGATTCTTTATTTCATATTTCATCATTCTTATATTTTACATTATGCAAGTTCTATTGCGATTACCTCATTTTGTTTAACCTGTTTTGTGACGACATTTTTCAAAATCAGTTTATCAACAAGATACTTCACCTGTTACCTGAACATTGTGCAAGTTATATCTTCTGTTAAATCTAATGAATCAACCATGACTTGCTGTGAAGTTCTCAATGTAATCCTCTACCGCTCGCTCCTTCAAAGTCTCAAAAAAGACTTCTAGCCTTTGCCTGAATTGTTAGTAAGATTAATGGTACATGTTTTTGAATCTGACCTTCCATCCACAGCATCAGCAACTTTTCCATTTTGTGGATGGGCCCTTTTCGTTGCTTTGTTATTATTGTATACCTCATACTTGCCAAACCTTTCACTGCTTCATGTATTTTTTCTTTGTCCTTTAAAAAAAAAGCACTATGGCAAATTCAAATGAAAAACTGCAGAAGTTGGTGTCAGAGTTTGGGAGTGTATGAAAGGATTAAGTTGTAACTGCATATAAAAGCAAGGATGTTAGATTTGGAAGAGCAGAAAGGCAGATTCGTTGGGATGTAAGCTTGAATGAAGAGAATTTGGAAGTGGATTGTTTTCAAAACCTAAGAATGGACATGGCGGCAAAGAGAACTATGGGAGCTGAAGTGAGCCATAGGGTTAGTAAGGTGGCTAAGGTCCAAAGAACACTGAAGAGTGTGTGGAAACGGAGGTCACTGAATGATAGTACAGTCAATCCCAACATTGTTGCAGGTATGCGAGGCATGAGCCCTATATAAAGTATGGAAGGTGTAAATGTGCTGGATATGAGATGTATGAGGATAATATATGCTGGATATGAGATGTATGAGGATAATATAAAGTGTAAGATGTGGTCAAATATGAAATAATATGGTGAGGGAGGTGCATGGAAGTAAGGGGATCAGGTATGAGAGCTGAAAGGGATGTACTGAAATGGGATGAAAATATGAAGAGGATGACTTTGTGGGTATACACCTCAGACATCGAAAAACAAGGAAGAGAAGTGATTAGGAGAAACCATGGTATAATCTATGGAGCCTGGATGTGGTGAATAAGGGACTCTGGTTTAAGTGCATTATCCATGACAGCTTGGGAGATAAGCAAATTAGGCTTCTTCAAACCATAACACCTGTTAGACCTAAAAATGGAAGCTACACACCCAAAACTGTTTTCTAGAAATCCCAAAATCTTTGGACACATACTGCATCTAATGTATGCCAAGATAAATATTCTGATGTACGCATTTTGAAAAATCCATGAACTAGTTTTAAAATGTTACATATCTCAGTGTGGACCAAACCTTTGTTTCTCACTTGAAATAACTTCTAATAAACTACAGTAACATCATCTGGTCCGGCAAATAATCTTTTTCATGTGGCATTAAATTAAAAAGTGAGCATAATTATAAAATATTTTACACTTACCTTGGATTTCAGATCAGCGAGGTATTCTCGCAGCTTGACAAAGCCTTCAAATGGCAGAACATTTCCAGGGGCAATCCAGTAAGTCAGAGAGTTGTCACTGAAGAAATGCACATGATACATTCGAATACTACGAACCTTATGCCAATTCTGTGTCACTGTTGAAAAAATTTGATAAAAGAAAGGACAGTAAAAAAAATTGATAAATATACTCATGATGAGAAGATACATTATGTGGAAATATGTTGAACTTCTATCAAATTTAAAACTAAGCCAAAGACTGAACATTAATTGGAAGTTACTGACAACAATATATCACTTAATTAATACAAAAAAATCCTAAAGGTAGAATGATAAATTCTCTTTTATTACAATGAAATAAAAAATGTGCATTTTAAGTAAGCATACTAACTGTGACTTGCATACCATTAGATCATATTTACACAAAGACACCTGCTTCTTAATAGATTTGACACCATAAGATTCATCTTCACTTAAGTCATGCTCATACCCAAATCTCTCAACAACTTGATAGAAAACCCTTAATATATACACAAGGTATTTATACAATGAATGGTTATACTTACAAGATATCTTGCTGTACTGGCCAAGATGATCATAAGATATCATAGCAGGCCACAGTGGGCTTCCCCGTATGTGGACCCACACCAGGTCACCCACTAAATGCTCACAGGGAGTCTCCTGCTCCAACGAGCACATGTCTACACCAGAAAGGGCAAGTTCCTGAGAAAAATTATCCATGTCTGATCATATGAATTAAATCTATTAAATTGAATTCTTACAAGACATCACTTACATTACCTAGCAAATACTTACATGTCTGAATGAAAAAATTACTAAAATATAATAATGTTGAAAACATGTTGCCCATGACAGATAAAGTTTTCTTATCTGTCATCTGCTGGACTGTGGAAGTGCTACATATGAGTATATGCTGCTCGCAAGAGCAATTCCAAAGAATTTTGCTAAAAAATTTCAGAAACCATTTTAACCCCTTAATGTCTCCAACAGATATTATGCAAGCTGAGCAACAGCTCTAGAAAGATATTATGCACTGAGTTTGACACTTCTATTCTGAGGCCATACACCAAGCCTAGATGGTTTATGATGTGAAAGCACATGAATATTTCCGCCTACAGTCAGTCATCTCCTAGCCATGTCAATAACAGCATCTTTTTGCAAGTTTTATAAGGAAAGAAATTGAAGTCTTAACTATAGTTAGAGGCTCAAGCAAATGACCCTGAATTACTCAAAAATAACAATCTCTCTGGTTCATGAGGAGGGTAATTCTGTAAGTATTACCTCATCCAGGACTGAAAGTAGACAAAGATAAGGAAAGGCAGATGCTTTTCTAGGAAAATTATCAGCAGTGTTGCCATCACCAATATTTTCTTTGGCAACTTGTCATTATGCACAAGTCTCTCCACACAACAAAACCAATTCAAGTTATTTTCTTAAACTCACTGAGACATCCTGCATATCTCTTGTTCTCTTTGAAATCCTACAACTATATGTATCAGCACTGCTTTCTCAAACACAACTGTTACCATCGGCAGAGAATCTTTTTATAAAAAAATTTACACTATCATCAATTCTACAAACAGAATTCATAAAGCATATTAATAAGTCACCTCATCCAAGCTAGAGTTGAGAAGTGCTTCATTCTGTCTTAACTGTTCCCTTGACAACTTCTGCCGTTTGTCTTCATCCGATATGTCCATTAGCTGAGGTTTTCGTATTATCCTTCCTGATTTTGTCACTGATGCCAGCTATAAATATATAAACACATTCAAACAAATTCACAGAACTCTGCAAAAACCATATCTGGATATATAAATAATATACTTTCAGAATGTTGAAAGAAGGGCTTATGCTTTATGATCTATGGTAACAATGCAATAAGACTGATGACAGATAAAGAAAAACAAGGTATGATTAATGCTAGAATGGAAGGACTGGATGACAATATAGGATGCACAGATGGCAGTTTAAATAGAAAAAAAACAACAACAACAGAGGAACATTGTATGATAATGTAAGCATGAAATAATGGGATGTATGTTGTGGCATGTGTGACAATTCAGAAGACAATAAATATCAACATACATAATGAGGGAGGTAGGAGAGATGAAATATAACATCATTCAGTCTTCAGCTGTCATGTGTGGTGCATTGAAACCACTGATACCTATCCACAACCAATCCCTATGGACCATTCCGTGTTTTTCCCTGACAGCTTCAAATGCCCTGGTTCAGTCCACTGATGGTACATTCTCCACTTAGACAAAAATATTCTTTGAGGGCATGCTTTATCTATAATACATCTATCTCCCTCTAAGCAATCTGTTACAGCTCATTATAAAATGTGATTCTAATACTCTCATATCTGTATAAAACATCACTAAAATTCACTCACACATGCCTCTCACCCTCCTGAATATTCAGGCCCACACCAATCAAAATAATTTTCAATCCAACTCCAATTTGGTCTCCCACTTCCCTTGTCCTCTTCACTTCAGACAAATATATCCTCTTCATCAAATTTCACACTCATTTTCTCATGTCCAAACTATTTCAGATTCTGCGTGCTCTGAGACAAAGATGGCTGTTCCAACAACAGAGGTATATGTTTGTTGAATGTACATGGTAAGTTGCTAGGGAGAAGTGACTGAGAGGATGAGGGCATGAACAGAGCATCAGACTGGGGAGGAACAATGAGGTTTCATGAATGGTAAAGAATGTGTGGATCAGGTGTTTGCTTTTAAAATATTTGTGAAATACTAAGAGAAATCATTCTGCAAAAGAATCTACAGGATTTGGCGACTTACCTCATCTACATTAGTTTTAGATCTGCGAGATGTTCTGCGGAGAGAAACTGCTTTTCTCAAAGGGGCCAGAGTTTCATCATGCTCATTATCATACTCTTGAGAATCTGTAGAAGTGGAATTAGAGACATACAACTGTGGTTCAATTGGTGCATTTGTTTTTCTAGATAGCTTAGGGGGATCCATCTGGTCATATTCCTGGAGAGCCCGCTTTATCCGTGATACATCTGATCTCCCCCTAAGCAATCTGTCTGAGCTAATTATGGAATGTGATTCTAATACTCTCGTTCCTGAGCACAGCTCTGATCGTTTTCTGAGACTTAGTTTTTTCCGTCTATCATAAATACCTGAGCTAACCGACATGCTAGCCACACTATCAAAAGCCTCTGGGGCTTCAGTATTTGTTACTGAATTCTCTTCTTGCACAAATAAAGTTGCTGGTTTGATACTTCTGCTAGCTTGCTCCTCTATAATTCTATCCTTTCCAAAACATTTATAAGAGGCCACATCACTTTTCTGACCTACATCTTCCTGTGAATCAAGATTGCTTTTGATACAATTATCAACCTGCCCCACGCTCGTGTTTTGTACTAACATAACTTCATCTTTGGTTTCAAGAGTTTGTACTCTGCCCGTAGATATATTCCATTTTGTGTTTCCATCTAGTACCTTGTCTTCACATTTTACTGTACCATTATGAATCATTTCATCAATCACTTCACCTAAAATGAGCTTCTGTTTAGCATCTTCCTTTATAGCATGCTTAGATTTTTGTTCTGGGCTAGAATTCTTGGAGTTTGTGCCTTTGCTTTTCTTTGGACTACTTGAGGTAATTTTCCTTAACTCATTAAAATTAATGGTACCAAAGAAAAATCCATCTTCAGTTTTACGTTTTCGTGCTCTTCCATATCGGCTAGTTGCAGCAGTCATGAATTCTTCCTTAAAAGCTTGTTTCAGTTCTTGATCTGAAACACTGGTATAATATCCTTCATGGCTAACCTTTGCTCTGTTTCTCAAAGTTCTGACCTCCCCATTGCATGGCGATCCTTCAACACATTCTTCACTGAAGTAAGAATCATTTTTCAATTTGTTTTGTTCATCTGTTTGTTGTGGTGCTGAAAGATTATCCGATTCCTGAAGTGTATTTTTTGATGTTACTCTTTGTAGTCCAGCTGTACTCACTTCTGGGCTATGATATGTGGTTAGATTCCCATACTCATCAAAACACAGCACTGGCTGAGCTACAGTTGCTTCTTGGAAGCTGGAAGGTGCAGGAGGTGGAAGATTAAACTGACCCTCATTTCTCCCAATTGCTTGATCCTCCTCACTCTCCTCAACCTCAGTCTCAGAGTGTTCTGAATGTTCTACATCATCACTACTGCTTTGCCAATGTTCTTCATTTCTATCACCATCATATTCCTCATTACTTCTGACCCATCTCTGCTGGTTATTTTCAAGCTGACCATCCATTTGATTGCCTGCTCCAAGCCACTCATCATCTAAATCATCTGCACAGTATTTGCCTTCTTCTCTGATAAGCTTTCCTTTATCTCTATGGTACTTGGTTTCAATCTCTTCTGTACTGCAATTAGTTCCATCTTCCTCTTCACTGTATTTGGTTTCACCTGCAATATAGATAACTTCACCTTTGCCTGTATGGTAACTATCCTCTTCCATGCTAAAATTGACATTATCCTCATCAGCACTGTACCTGCCATCTTCTTCGGTACTAAACTTATCTTCGTCATCAGCACTGTACTTGTCTTCCTCATCTTCAGCACTAAGCTTCTCCTCTGCACTAAAATTTTCCTCTTCCTCTGCACTAGACTTTGCCCCCTCACTTGCCTCTTTACAATGAAGCCAGTTTTTTTCTATTCCCATACTTTCATTACTTCCACATCCATAAAATTTACTCTCTTCTTTATCAGGGTCATCATTAGCAATCCAATTTTCAAAACAATTTTCCTGGTGAACATTCGCTTCATCATCATCATCATCATCATCGTCAGATTTCTTGGAGTGTATATTATCACAAATGGCAGAATCCTGAGACATGCTTTCTAATTCTCTTGAAACCTCTGTTGTGAGGTACAAGTTCTCATATCCCATGCCAGGTACAGATGGGACATCATCCATTGAAGCCTCAGCAGCAATGTTGCTTTATTACCCTGTAAAAAAAAGAAGAAAAATAGAAAATAAAAAGGGACCAAACTTGTTATCATATTTACCACAGTGACATGCATCTACATTTATAATACTCTTGAAACCATCATCTTTAACCTTTAATCTTTAATTCTATACATGCACAAACACACACACAAAGTAAAAAGTGGGGAGGATTGCTTCAACTAACATGGGGGCCTAAAGAGACTCCACGGTCTGTTACATTGGTTAATAAAATTAAACTCAAGCAAGTGAAGAGTAATGAGGATGGGATACACTCAAATAAATGCCACATTATAATTATCATCTCTCAGGAAAAGAACCTCAGGATCATAGATAAGACTTGGGAGTTAATGTTGCCCCTAACCTGTCACCAGAATCCTACATTTGAATAGTCTAGGAGACAAACTGTCTGCAGGCAAATATTAGAATAGCTTTCAAGTACGTAATAAGAAAATATCTCGTGAAGGTTCACAACACACACAAGGCCAAAACTAAAATATGCTTCTCAAATTTGTTCACAACATCTGAAAAAGTGCAAAGTGCTGATAGAAAAAGGTCCGGGGGACTAAAAACATACCAGAATTAGAAAAGCCAAGTAACTGGGAAAGGGTAAAAGCCATATATTTGCCTACTCTGGAAGAGAGAAGAGCTAAGAGTGATATGACTCATAACTTTAAGTTTCTAAAGCATATCAACACCACAGACAGTGAACAGTTCTTCAAGTGATGTAGGGAGAAAGTAACCACATATAACATTAAATTATGCACGAAACTTGTAAAAAAATATGCAAAGAAGTACTTTCATAGTATATCAGTGGTGGATGAATGTA
The DNA here is from genome assembly GCA_032273605.1 of Panulirus laevicauda. Taxonomy (NCBI): domain Eukaryota; kingdom Metazoa; phylum Arthropoda; class Malacostraca; order Decapoda; family Palinuridae; genus Panulirus; species Panulirus laevicauda. Next base: position 9,483 of record JAUTXX010086396.1, read on the forward strand.
AAAGAATGACTAAGGTCACACTTAATGCAAACAACATACATAAATTTAAGAAAAAGTACAAATTGGTAGGTACACTTCTCCAATGGTGAGGCTACCAATGGTAAGCCACAAGGTTCTGTACTGAGTTCACTGCTCTTCTTGATTTATGTCAATGACCTGACAGAATGACTGGACTCGCCAAAAATCTTTGCAAATGATCCCAAGGTCATGTGGGATGCTGAGAATGATGAGATATGCATAGCAGGCTTGCTTAAAAGTAGCCTATGTTTACAATGGATAGCTTACACCTAAATAAGATGGGTATTGCATGTTTAGGAAGCCTACTCATCCTAAATGTGCATTTTGAAGAAGAAAAATGCAGTCTGTGTGGAGCAGCCTTCCCCCCATCTGTAAGTACTTCAAGTTCTTCTGCAAATGCACAGAATATGTAAAATATACTCAGTTATGATTTGCTTTATATAAAAAATTTATTTCTTGCCAAATAAACAATCTCATGTGCACTCTATTTAAAAGACAAGAAATGATGATAATTATGCCTTCCACTTATCTATAGTTAATCCTGTACTGAAAAATGTTGCCGTTAATATCAAATCAATTTTTGTGGAAATCATAATCAGGCTTCATCATAAAATAACAGTACTTGGCAACATGTGCAGACACCACAAGGAGACTAAAGGAGACTTCATGACCAACTAGCAAAAATCTGTAATGAGCACAACTGTAATGAGAGATTATATCATAACATAATGTTATGAGTGGGAAGAATCAATACTTCTGCCAAGAACATATATGACATAGTTCTAGCAACAAAGAATCGTTTTTTTTTTTATAAAGGATAATGTAGTTGGAAAAATGTAAGGTATAAGTGGTCACTAACAGTCCCTCTTGAGGTAGCTTAAAATATGACTTGAAATGCTTGTCAATACAACACAATAAAACATCAGAATAAAGACTTGTAAAATTTAGCTATCTCTGCACTACTCTGGACAGGACAAAATGAGATTACATCATCAATAAAAATATGGACATACCCTAGAACGGTTCAGTCAGACATTTTAAATGGTAATAAGAACATTTGCTAATGCACCACAAACAGTCATTTTCCAGAACTAAGTAAAAATTATATACAATAAAATAAAGTACTGCTTTTTGTCAATGATAAAGTTATATAAATCTGAGGAAGCTTTAAAAAAAATGAACATTACTGTAAACATCAATATGAAGAGAATACATTAAAACAGTAAGAGAAACCTAAGAGTTTTTAGAGCTATGTAAGGAGCAACGTTCATTCCCCAGTCAGTTAGTTCCCTAATCTCTACAATGAAAAGGGACACCTGTTTGTCTGTCTGTCACCTGCATGAGGATGATGCCAGACATACAATGACCAACCCCCCACCTCCCCACACAGCTGCCAATACTCATCCACTTCCTTAGCATGACAGAAATTTTCAGGCCACTGGGGTGATATATTTTTGGAAAATATTTTATTGTTATACAGGAAAGCTTTGCCAATAAAATGGAGGGTATGGAATGGGGAAAATGGCAGGGTGAGTGATTACACCATTACACAATGCCATCTGCAATTTTGGGTGTGGCCAGGGAGAAAGGGAGTGGTTTGGTGAGGGAGAGTGGTGACCAGGTAGGGATGGGAGTGCTGGTAGTAGGGAAGGAAGGACATGAAGTTCAGAGAGGAAGGGAATGGTAGTGTTGAAGAAAAGTGAATTGGTGGCGAGTACCTACATATGACAAAACATTGTGAGTGTTGCAGGGCTAACGAATTGTGCTCATATCAACTTGTTGGCTGGCAAATGACATTTTTCTCAACCATCTCACCTCATCCCCTCACTTGCCTTGCTTGATATCAAATGCTTTATTTTTTTCAGTAGCTACTTCTCTGATATAGTTATCTACTCAACAGTCATCCAGTATTGCCTTCAAAAATGAGTCTAATCTTTTGAATAAAGGAGAGATATCCACACCACCCACACAGTCATACTCATGTGCAGAGAGAGTTCTTCCTTTTTTTTAATACATAAACTTTTAAGTGTTTCTAGAAGATGAAGATTTCCATGGGCAAGAAGTCCCACTAAATTTGAAAAACTTACAATATGAGAGTTTTCAGGTACTTTTCCGAGGAGCACTGAGGAATCTGTGGAAAGAAAGGTAACTACCTGGAAAGGCAAAGATGGGCATGTTTAAATGTATGGTCATCCTGATAGTGGTGTATGGATGTGTCATAGGCTAAAGATAAGAATGTATGGAAGAGAGTGAACATTTTGGAAATCAAACTTTTGAGGAAAATATGTAGCATTAGAACTGATCAATTAAGAACTGATACAGCAAGAGAGGTGTGGTAATAAAAAGACTTTGGTTGAAAGAACTGAAAAGTGTGTTCTGAAAAGGTCTGAACACATGAAGAGAAAGAGGAAATGTTTATAAGATGTATACGTCAGAAGACAAGGGGACAGGGAGAAGGGGGAGACCAAACTGAAGATGGAAGGATAGACATCCAACTTGAAAAAGAGATGCACAGAGCAGTGATAGTACAGCATCAAGCTGTCCATTTTTACATAGCAACAAGTCACAAGCCTAACATCACAAAACCTCACATTTTTTGATTTTCACCTTAAATGAAATATGAAAATAATCACACATTGTAAAATACAAAAACAGGAATAATTAAGTGTGATACACCCATGCTTCTTAATTAGTCAAAGATGATTTTTTTTAGAAAATCATATCTCAGCAATTTCATTATAAACTTTTTCTTTTACCATCTAATATGAAACCCAAACAGCTGAAACACCTGATATGGGAGCCTCAAGCTTTTATGTAAATCTAATAATATTAATGCTCTAATTAGTGATACTATTTCTGATAGCAAAATCATATTTTTTGTGAATGATCATGAAATCCCATAATTCATAACTAACAAAAATAATAATCATCTCAAACTAATGAAATATTTGTGCTACAAGTCCTTCAACTTTAGATGTTCTGCTGCCAGGCATATGAGGTGCTTCAAGAGTACTATCAAGGAATATGTAGTGGGATGTGCGTGTTGCTGTTTTTGTATAACACTTACAATTACAAAGGGTTTTCATCACTATCCTGTACAAATGTCACAGCTTCACAAATCATACTGAGGGTACAGACTTCATTCAGGCTTTCCTGACATCAAACAGAATTACTAATGTATAGGAATTATACAGCCTGTAGCATCTGGTAACAAAAAATGGAATACCAGTACAAGTATGAATGACAGTATATTTCTCCTTGAAGCAAAGGACGCCAATTCAGGAATCATAAGCTTAAGCCCCAACAGCAGTACGTTGCAGATGGTAGAGAGCCATCGATCAGGGAGGTACATTACCAGTAATACCCAACAAGGTATCAGGAGGGTTAGTAATGGCTGCATAGTAAGCCAGCACATTTGTTGTTGTAAGGCTGCACTCCTGTGACCTAGGTAGCAGTATTTTCTTTCTGCCTCATCTACTTTCCAACACTTAACTCACACAACTCATTCTTCAGAACTAGATTTTTATGTGGTTTGTGTTATGCATTAGCCCTATCTTGGCAAAATGGTAGAAGCAATAGATAGAAATTGTGGGTGGGAATATTAGACAGAAATATTTGGTAGAAGTAATAGGCTGGAACATTAGGTAAAAACAGACAGGACAAACATTAGATAGGAGCCTTTGAAAACACTACACCAGAGTTGCCCTCACCAAGTAACCTGTTAAGGGCTAGGCACTACAGGCTACGCAGCAGCAACGAAATTCACCAGTTATGGAAACTTGATAAGGCCACCCCCTTAGGAGAGTTTCCAATGGGAACAGGCATCAGAGATATAACTCCAGCAGCAGTGAACAGAAATAAAAATGACAGCTGCAGTAAACAGCTTAAAGTAGGGAATACACCTGACAAATATCAAGAGAATCTATGAAAACCTACCCCCACCTCCCTAAGTCTAAGTTTTATCTTCATTTTCAATATTCTAGTTGAAATATACCAATCACCCTCAAACCTGAGCACCATGAAAATGGCACCAGGTGTCAAAAAATAAATGATACAGTGGGTGATTGAGCAATCCCCATTAACAGAAGAATCTAATGATGGTATACTTACGGTCTCCCTAAACATCAAAATCCTCTGACATACATTAAGATTAGGAAATTACATATATAATAATACCACAATAAATACTACAATGAAACTATAGACTTATCTCCAGGAGGAACAGAGACACGTGGAAAAGTATTTACATGTGTCATCAGAAGAAGGGGGTGTGTGTGCCAAAATGAAACATAGAGACTGATCAACACAATACTGTGAAGTGCTTACTGATATCACAGAAATATGCACCCAACAGCAGTCTGTTATTTCTCCTTGGGTAAGCGAAGGATTTTGTTACTTGGTTTTATTTTTCCTACATAGTATTCTTTCATGAAAAACTGCTTTGCAGTCTACTTTCAAAACATCTATTTTTGAGAAAGACTGGAGATATGGTATTATCACTGGGATGCGTGATAGCAAAACAATCCTGTAAAAATGCACCGATACCACATAGCAAAAACTTACTATAAAACATATATTTCCTGATTCACCCGGGTATCCTACAGTATTACTGATGTATTTTACTAACCCTACAGAAGTCCTCTTGGATTTTGGTAATTTTCAGGGAATTTCAGAGTTTGGGAATACTGGCATATTTCCACTACCATCTTCGATATTAAGTGAAATTTTATAAGGTCTGTTGATAATCTATACATGTATTACCTACTCATCCATTAATCAACTCTATGTTATCTTAAATGTACAAAACCCACACTACTAGTGCCTTATTCAGTATCATTAAATAAAATATAATCCTCCAAATAATACTTCACAACAGTTACTGTATTATTCAGACTCTACACTTGCACCACAAACCAAATTCACTCATCTGAGGCTATAAGAGATGGATCTGAAGTGAAAAAAGGCCAAACCTAACCTAATCTATGCCAATCAAGCACAACTCAGATACGAAAAAAATAAAAATGTATATACTTTTTAATATTCACTGTGAAAAAACTGTTCTTATTAAAATCTTTATCAATAAATGAAAGTATGCCGTTAAGATACGCCACTTAAGTTTTTCCAACAAAGATAAGGTTAGGAAAAATGCACAAACAACAAAAATGAAGCTAAATTACAAAAAAGTACTCTAATTTCATGATGTCCTCATTAAAATTCATTCTACATTAAAACACTTGTTTTGGTATGTCAATAAAAATCGGCCCCTGCATTAGTCTTCCCAATAATGACGGTTTACGTTCAATGGTGGAAACCCTCCAGTGAAGAAATGAGACATCTGCTTTTACGGTCCCCTGAAGTGACCAGCCCATCCCATAAGCATCCACTTTCACATTCAAACACACAATTATCTTCGCATCCAAAAAAGCTATTGCACATACTCTGCGTCCCAAACACAGTGTTTGTGTGAGGCATTGTATGGTGGGGCTGGAGACCAACCGTGCCAGGCTCTTTACCACTTTTAGAAAGATATTGTCTCCCTGCACTAAAAGATAATAACATATATTTCAATTCTAACAACTTGGTATACTTGCCATACATATTTATACACTTAACGATCTATATTGCTAGAAAACTGCTATAATTTTCAGAAAAAGCTAAAACTAGGCCGCCATTGCGATTTGCGAGTGAAATACAAAGCTGTAGAGGAGACTAAGCCGCCTCAGCTTGTAAACTTTGTAAACTTTCCCATGTTATTACGGCGACATGACGGCCCTAGTCAGGGTATCACCCTCACCAACGGCTCCCTGACAGCATCCCTCCCATATAAACACAACGTTAGCCCCATCCCACGAAATACATTCATTACATACCCGATTTTAAAGATTGTATTTACGGTGCCGTCGCTCCTATGTGACAGCCATTGGTGTTTAGCGGCGCGGGAACCAAACTCAAATATGATTGGCGGAGCCGCCGCCAAATTTGAAATCCCTAGAAAATGTGAGCGTTACATTGCGCAAATAATATTGAAAAATGTGTTCTCTACTCCAAGAATAATCATAATATCACTTCTCATGCTCTAGTCCCTTTTAATCTCCATAGTTGACTTCAGGTTCGCAGCCATACGCTGTATCAACAGGAGACAAAATGATTTGTTTACCTTGTTTACCTCAAGGTAGCGAACTCTCAAAGCTTTGGTGATATTGTGCACCTGATAAGGCGGATGATGTGGATATACAGGATGAAATTTACCTGTATCGCTTTATAAAGCATATAAGACCATATATCAACATACTTCCTACACAGCCTTTCTCAAATTCCTAAGGTAAATCAGATATACGCCTCACCTCTACCATCCGTTTCCTCAGCTTCATATGTCGAGTGTGACGAGGTCATCAAAACATGTCTTACTATTGCAGCATTTCATAACTGTTCATCGTCATGGGAGAAAATCCACCTGTAACTTTTCCATTTATAGATCCAGCCTCGCCCATGAAGTACCAATACAGCTGACAGATATTTTTTTCCCCAACAGTTAGCAGCCTACAACCCAAGAAACGTCACCTGAAGTAACCTTGATTTCCAGCAGTTCCCTTGTCATTGCTGCACCTTTCTCACAGTATTTGATTGGGGAAGGATATTCTTATTAATATATGTCATGCCCCTTCAATGGCAGATGCATGAGATAATACCCCTTATTGGCGTAAAAATCTCTTAACATTAAAATCAATTACAGAGCATATCGGTAGTTCTTACTGAAAAAGATGTGTATATTTGCCTTTACAGATCACAATTATTTTTTAAAAAAAACAGGACTTTAGGAAGCTGAATCACTCTGTCCCGCACCTCTGTAATGCCACCAAATGTGATTAATGATATTTATTGGGACGTGTATTCTATTTTCAGGTCCTTAACATAAACATTCGTGCGTGAACGAGTTGTATATCTTAGTACATATTTTCATTGCAGATCAGCATATACTATTACATATGATCTTTTAAGAATGCTAATTACAAACATTTCATAATTCATAATTTTTTTCACAGCTATTTAATAGAAGACAATAACCCAGACTTTTTTACAAATCTGTAAGTTAGTCCTTCAGGAACATTTCAACTATTAAGGAACACTTACTGAGAAACGATTTACTGTAAAGCAGTCCTTTCAAGTACTATGTAACACTTGGCTATGCCCCATCTTCTCTAACTTTTCATTATGATAAGGAAAAAGATGGGGAAAAAGGAATTCAATGTACATATGTTTTTCACCACCAAGACTAATGAACACAAGAAATTCTAAGTGTTGGTACCACTTCTGATCTTTCATTGTGCTAATTTAAGGAATAACATACTTTTACCTACATAGAGTGATCTACAAAATT
>JAUTXX010086504.1:0-10000 GCA_032273605.1 Panulirus laevicauda
TCTCTCTCTCTCTCTCTCTCTCTCTCTCTCTCTCTCTCTCTCTCTCTCTCTCTCTCTCTCTCAGTCAGTCAGTACGACAAACAAAGAAGTAAGACACTAGAGAATTTTTGCGCAAATGCTATTCTGCATGTATTGAGGCGTTTGCATTTGTTTGCAATACACCTGAATATGTTTGGTGTCTACTGTCTTGTCATATTAGCACACGGAACATCATATACCTATAGCCAATTCTGCCGAAACACAATCTCTAAGGTTTATTTTTCTTTTGTCAGAAGATTTCATTACTTTTCTCGTTGTCTTCCTTTATTCTAAGCGAAAAGGAAAAGATTTCTAGATGATCAACTTTTCCTGATATGTTACATACGTGTGGTAAACACTTACCTGAGACAGACTAGTATTTTTGCATTTCTCTGCTTTTTAAAAAGTATACTGCGTATGCTGTGATGTGTATATATAGATGTAGAGTTTCTAGTATTTCGCTTATTAAATACAAATCATATTTATCCGCTCAATTCCTTCAGGGATCATCATTATCATCATCATCCTTGTATTCAGCAACGGAACTCACTATCCCTCTAGGTCAAGCGCCTTTGTTAACAGGAATTCATGATTCAACACGACATAGAATATCAGTGAAGAATTAACGCTGTGACCTCTCGTAGGTCTCTTGCCAGCAACACCAACAGTCTTAATTCCCCACCACAACCAAAGGTATACAGAATATGTAGTAAGAGTAATTTAAATTACGAGAAATTACTTAGTAATGAAGTTCCATTGGAAGACCACAACGCTTTCAGTGAGATAGTCACAGGTCTGCGGCCGAAGCCCTGATGCAGTAAAGGAAAAAAGCGGTTTACGGCCTGAGGATATCACCCACCAGTCATCTCCAATACCAGTGAAGTGAATTATCATCTGCATCATACGATACAGCTCGCAGCTGCCAAAGGCGTGATCCCTTCCCCCACATGTCTCCTCTTACTGGGAAATACCATGCGTTGTGTAGCTCATGAAGACACGTCATATGTAATATTCATTATAGGTTAAAGCCGAAATTCATTCCATGGAGCTGCTGGATGTATCGGCCATAAGAAAAGGAATATTCATATGTGCTAAAGACAAAAGAAATGCTCGAATAGCAATTGCTACTAGATATTATATATACAGGGTGTTCCAAAAAAATGCACTCACTTTTTGGCACCCTATAACTCACTGAGTTTTTTTTTCCTTTTTTCAGATCTGAAAAAAAAAATCAGTGAGTTATTACAAACACCTCAGGCAACCCGTCCTAGATGGTTGAATTAAGTCAACCACGAGCCACTCTTGTACGCAACTCGTCCCGACACATTACAAACAAAGCATTCGACATTGTCGCATGTTACACACATCCATAAACATAAGACACTTGACAGTACCCTCCTGAAGAACGACAAGAAATGGTTAGCGACTTCATCGCTGGCCACCAAGCCAGAGTAACTGACAATGATTTACATTATAAAATCCTCAAGCTCTATAGTGGATTCCCCTCCTGCCCCTAAAAAAGCTTTGTGCTCTTTTCCTCGTCATTTTCGTCTTATAAGACCTCCCCCCAACATATCCTAACGCTTTATGACCTGTGGATGACCTGTGGTTTCCACTAGTGGACGTAAGTATGTATATGTGGAAGTATGAGAATCTATATTTATGCATATGAACATGATTTTTCACCAATTATTCAGCATTTTTCTTTAAAGACAGAGGATTACATTAACGCGAATAGGATTCACTTTTTTTTCTGATTCAACTCTCATCAATCTATACACAATTTCAAAAGTCACATGATTATTCCGGTGCCTTGCACAAGAGTTTAAATGATAGTAGAGTGTATTTCGAGGGAGAATGAACAAGGTATTGTATGTCTGTATTAGAATTCACCCGTAACTTACTCTCCGCAGATAAGGCATAACACAATCATACAACTATATAACCATACACATATATATAACTATATAACTATATAAGCTTATGATATACATCTTACACATCATTGTCCCAGTCTCCATAATTCGAGCCAAGTAATTTACTTATGAAAAATCTACTAGAAGCGATGGCTTCCCTTGATTTTCTTTTTTTTAACTGTGCTTATATATATATTTAAACGGCCGTAATACCTCATGTCGACCCACACGACCATCGGGTTTAGTCTGTAAGAGGATAGAGTCAAGGGATTACAAAGACCGCTGTGGGACGGTAGTAATGAACTTGAACGTGTATTGGAGGTGGGTTGTGGTGGACACTGAATAATATAAGCCGTCTGCTTACTGCGTCTTTGGAAATCTATCCTTCGTTTTATAATGGTATACGCTCCAGTCTCAGACACAAAGCTTCTCGGAGCTCTCACAAGAGAACAAATACGCATGGAAACGCAAAAGAGCAGGGGAAGAATAGTGTGAAAATGTAGGATGGAAAAAGATATGATAGGTTTTTGCTGTGTATACGTAGAATACATTGTCTAGCTTTGCTAATTTTGCTTTACTGAGAAATAACAGAAGAGCGAAATTCTGAAAGGGAGGATGTAAAACGAATCTTCTAGTGTGCCACAGATTATCTTCCCATACATCACTATCACCATCAGCCTTCCCACTTACCACCCATACAAAGCGAGAGTCAAAAATACTTAAGCTCATTTACAACTTCCAATTCTTCAATGTGCCGACTGATCTTACAATCTCTACCTCCCTTCCTTCCCAGGTATATAATATTTTTCTTCTTCATCCACTTTCAATATCCTCTTTTTTTACACACATCGTCGAACCGGCTCACCATTCTCTCCAAGTCCTTTAATTTCGCTAAAAGCAGAGGATCATCTGCATACAAAAAGAAAAATCAGAAACGGTAATTTCCGCTCTGTTTTCTCCGTGGTTAGGTATCCCACCACAATCTTTCACCATCATTGCCCATCATTTATTCAAAGTATTTTCTCAGTCTCTTATACACTTTAACCTTTGCTAGAAGCATTTACTCAGACATTAACATACCTTCACTTCTTACACATCCCTCTCTTTGATGTCTTATTCACCTCTTCCCAGAACAGCTTGCTACTCTCTACTGAATTCTGATTCATTTTAATTCCCGAAACCCTTATATGATTTCCTTTTCTGTATTCATCCTTTCATCGCATTCTTCTATTCAAGGTTTTAAATCCCTCACTCTTTGCTCTTCATTCATTGCTATTTTATGGCAAATTCTGATTTTTTTCCAAACTCCCATTTTCTTTTTCGAGAGTCTCTATTCCACCATCTTCTATCTCTCTTTCCACAACCCAGTCGTGCAGCACCGCACACATCCCTGGCATCCTGCAATAATGCAGTCTTAAACTGCCTCCTCACCAGGAAAACATTACCTTGAACTGTTTCGGATTCTCTCAGGTTTTCATTTAAAGTCTGCTGTGAGATAACTTTTCACCCTTTTTATTCTTCAGTATTTTTCTGTTTCTATCCACGTCATTCTTTCATTACCATTTCTCGTTCTTTACCATCTACACTAAAAGACAAACCAACCTCTTGATACAATACCATACAATTTGATAAATCCTCTAACAGACCTCTTCTTCTAGATCCCACAACATGCACACAACCTCTCCAATTCCTTCTTACCAAATGCATATCAATCATATTCTTTCCTACAGTTCCTCCTTTATAGTTGAACCACGTATATTCATGGACAGTTTTATTCTTAAACATTTGCAACATTCATGTCTACTGATGAACATTGTCCTCGTCTGCTTTCATCAGTGTCATTTGTATCTGGGCACCCACCATACGTCCAACTGTCACTCCACGTTCCACTGTTTTACCCATCCATCCATTAGACCCCAATATACAGTTTCTTCCCTAGATCTACCTCCTCTGTTTCTCTCAAATTTTCTCCAGGAGGCATCCTTACCGGGTATGTTCTATCAGTGTTTGGCGATTATGAAACAAGAACCGACATCCTTAGCGTCTTACGCTTGAACTTCATAGTTTTGCGTGTTTCATCCACCTTCGTCAGTGGGATGTGAATATGAAAATCCATATCTGAGTTTAGAAAGTAAACCTTTACCATCATCAACACTATCAGTATTAAGGACATTACCAGCCTTGATGATTGTATCATCTTTGTCATTTGTTCTCTGGAAAGTTATAAATTCATATTCTATGAGATGTAGAACCTTACATTCATTTAGCGGAACTAGATGATATGTTTCAGACGCACTATAGTACTGACGTTCACCTATTTTGACTGGTTGTACGCAGCGATGTAGTAATCTCTGATTTACAACCATTACTTCTTAGTTCTATACAGCCAGCAGTCATCCTCAGAGAATCTACCCATAATCATGCCCAAAAGTAAGTTAAAGCACCTTCATAGCAGGAGTTTGTCCAGGATCTAGTTACCTTTCAATGACATGATCATCTGAATTTGAAAAAAAAACTGGTTAAGTTACAGTTACACTGAGACACTCATCCTGCTTCAGTTGATAATACAGTAGGGCAGGTTCATCTTCCCTGGTGGACCATATACACAACAGTCAGGACTCGGTATTCCAGGAACCTTAGTGCCGTCCTAATCTCCTGGGCACATTCCTCTAAATTGGCGTCCGTGTCCAGATACCTCGAAACATTCCCCCGCCTCCTCTCCTTCCATGCTGCTGCCTGTCGCTAATGGACTGCTTAGTTGTCCATTTGATCACGGGTTACTGTTGGCGCCTCCCTTCTCCGCGGCCACACTCACTACACAGAGTTGCTCTTCGTCTGCGTTGGACTCCTACTGTGGCTGTAAGTTTTTTCCTCGCACTTGTCTTTGTCGATGACTATGTTTGAAGTTATCATGAACCGTAAGAAAGGGGACGTTAAATCATAATGGACGTGTGTCCATCGCCGTATTGGGAAAGCTACCTTGGGAAACCAAAGAGGAAGGGTAGGTTCAATAGTCGACTAATTCGCCAAGGAATCCTGACGAGGTGTCCTGCGAACGTACCATTTGTATCTGTGGTACAGAGGGGAAACTGGAGCCATATAATGTTACTGTCTGGTTTCTCCTTGTCGTAGTATGTTTCTCCATCACTTATATACATATATCTGTTTTCTAACTTCATCTGAGTGATATTCTTATTTTACTGCAGGTGCTGTTCTTGTTTAGGATCTCTTTACTTACGATGATGTCTCCCGTATCTACTGACAAAAATAACATTCAATATCTTCATGATTACTTGCACACATTTTCTGTGCTTCTTTCTTCTCTATCTGTCCTTGTAGAACCAGTCATATGAGTCATTATTTTTTTTTCGTATTTGTCCAACTATTATAAGCAAAATGTCTTCAGAGAAGATGCTTGTATTTTTTTTTCTTTCGTCATAAGTATATGTCAAAGGTGCTCTTTAAATCAATTGTTGCCTTCCACATTATTTATGTTGCGTATTTATATCATTAGCTTTTATTCTAGTATCAGAAAAAATATTTTTTGCAGGAAGTTTCTTAGTAATTTATATGCATTTCTTCACAGAGAAGTAGACCTCACACACTTATTGTCATAATACCACATTTTCTACGATTATCTTCAACCACAAGAAGGTGTTGAAGATACTTCGGCTGCTGGATATAGCTTGACGTTGACGACCTTATTGACCCTGGCAGTTGATGGACCTCAAGCCCAAACGACCGACCAAACATCCAAACATATGCTGAAGAATCGAGTGACGTAAGACAAGATACAATGATGCAGGGAATTATGGTGGTAAACTTGCTCAACAGAATGCGAAAAGAAATATTCACTAGTGAATATTGATACATGAAATGCAATGAAAACCCCTGGATAACATCTCGACCATTATTAGCCGAACGGTATATATAAACAATGTTATCATGAAGGTTCGGCTGCTCAAAAAATATATATGTGGATGTGATATTCAGGCAGTGAAAAGAAGAGTTTGGCACTTGGGCTCGTACAGAAGAAAGGAAAAGAAGTAGTTTGGAAAATGAGTGTGTCACTTTAACCTAATAGAATCAAAGCAAACTGAGGATGAAGCAGCGGATGGATTAGTCTAAGAAAGACGGGAACTGTATGTGCAGTTCTGAACACATTTTGAAAGAAGACTCTTAATCCAGGTTACATATCAGGAGATTGAATGGATATAAGTATAGCTCAGCATAAAAAAAGGATAGAATGAAACAGGATCTAAGGATTTCTGTTTGTATGCTTCTTCGAGTAATACAGATTCGACAGAGTAATGAAAAACTATTTGAGATATACACTGCATTCAAAGACAAGTGTGCAGTCGTTTCATTACGTGGAGAATGGATATATAACTTATGGGAAACGTGGGCCAAAGATATAAATACCACATGCACTTTGAACTGAGATGAAAATCATAGATGAAAGAGGTTAAGACGAAACGGTATCTTCTTCCAGTGCAAGCAAATTACTTGATCAGGTTGAGCGTTGCACTAAGCACACAGCCTGGAGAAAAGAACGATCGGGAATCATGAAATGTTTTATGAGCAATGCAGTTTGGTCTGCTGGCGGTATGGGGTTTACGACTGCATGGCTTTAGAGGGGAATATATGTATATAAGTCTGTTAAAGGGGTGTGTCTGTCGGGGGTCACTGGTGAGTGTGGTGGCGATGCGGTGATGCTGTATGGTGTGCGGAAGATTTTTTTGTTGGTTAATGAGTTCGTTTTCTGACGCATGGTTCTCTCTCTCTCTCTCTCTCTCTCTCTCTCTCTCTCTCTCTCTCTCTCTCTCTCTCACAACGTACATCCTGTGGTCGGTGTTTCGATAAAGATTTTTATGGCAACGGGACCAGATGTGGCTTACACAAGGCTGTTTGATCTGCGTCAGCTGTAGTAATCTGTGAGAAAAGATTAAGCAAAGTGACACAAGTGAAATTGAGGCGGCGCCCAAAGCCTTTGTGGGTGGAAAATTTAGAATCATGGAATAGATACAGCTTTGGAAAACGTTCACTCTGATCTTACCCTCGCGTCTGCTTCCCCCACCATCAGGCTTAGCCCGTCCCTACCCCCACCTCACACTACACACCCTCCAACACCCGTACACCACCCACTGCCTCTCCCATCCCCTCACCCAGGCCTGCACCCTTAGCCCACAGCTTACGCCCTGCCAGCCTCTCCTAAACCTCATCCTGTTCTTCTCGTTCCATTGAACTAATTTGAATGATCTTACCTCGTGCAGCTCGGGCTAAGCATGAATGTTACTCGACTCTACAAAGTTATCATAGATACAATAAAGCATTTGTTCGTGCAACATGCCATTACCACATTCTAAACAAACACCTCATTTCCAGACGTTGATAATACATCAGAACACTCGTCACCAGCAAATATCATCGTAAATATTAGACTACCTCTTCTGGAAAGTCCTTTGCCCCTTCTCTACTATGCAACTCGGGTACATTAAACAACTCGTCTTCTGCCAAGTAATATTAACTTCTGACATTTTTCACAGAATATTTAACAGAAGTTCAGCATCAAGTTTTTTTTTTATGCTGTAAATGAAATCCGTTTACTAGAAAAAGGGAGACCCATAAATGAGAACTTCTTTATTATATCTGTTGTGTTGTTTCTTTGAATTTCAGTTGTACGCTCGAGTCTGTTCATCCTGTGTTTTGTTATATACCCGTTCGACTGGAAGGCAGGTACACCTCCACAATAAAAGAGTGAACATTTGGACTCCAGGGCTCTATAATACAATACTATATTTCTCATGGAATAGCAGTGTCTATCCTGAGCTTCTCATTAGTCTGGTACTGACATGAGTAATTTGTTGTGGAGTTTCCTGCATATATATGTAATTGGTTATTTGTTTTTTTTTACCTCTCTGTATGTGTGCGTCTTCATGCGTTTCTCTGTGCAATTTCGTAATCATAATTACTCATTTTCGTGGTACGTGGAAGGAGTACTACACTCGTGGTGCCCCATATCTTAAATAATTTTTGTACTATAATGCGACTTCTTAGATTTTCCGTATGCTGTCCTCATTCATCCAGCCCCCTCAAGCTATGAATGTGCTACTTTACACCTTTTCTGACAAGTTTCTTCCTTCATTTCAGTTTATACCAACCTGCCTCAGCCAGGTTCCCACTTATTACTTCGAATGAGACGAGATACTTCTTCTTCAACAGTATATAATTGACAAATGGAATGATTTTAACGAATAACCTCTGGGCAGCGAGGATTCGAACCATGTTGATATCTGTGTCCTTCATATATTTCCTCATGATTGCGACTTGCTTAGAATTCGGGACGGAATCTTATCTTCCATTGTCGTTTCTGTAATTCTCACTTTGTTCCTCCCTACGTTCCATAATTCTCCTCGCTTTTTGTTGTAGTATCAATAACAAACCTGTTGGGTATCCCAGGCGTAACATAAATCCAATCACAACACTGGACTTCGCTTTATCGCTGTGTACGGGCAAGTAGCGATGAAATCGTCCTTATGAGTTGGTCTATATACACTTTAAATTTCGTTACGTCTCCTGTCTTTACGACCCCATTGACCAGGAAGGGAATATCTTCGTTTTCTTCCTCCTAAGCGTGACCTAAATTGGCAATGCTCCTCACAGGTTAGCGAAAGTGTTGGCCAAACCACCATCTAGATTACTGAGTTCAAATAGTGGCGAGCAGTGAAAGAATTCGTCAGACCTTATTGAACAACTGATAAACATTAACCGCAAGAACAACTGCTTGGCAAGTCTTGATGCAAAAGGCGATGTTCACAAATGTATGCGTGGAGAAGATGAAAGCAGATGAAGAAGATGAAAGCAGAGTAGAAGACTATAACCAGCATAAGTGATAATGAGCTGCCAGGCAACAGCAGGGATTCTTTGAAACTGGGTTCACTGTATGAAATTCGACCCGTTCATATTTGAGGACGAAAGCGCTTATCCAACACAGAGGACCGGCTATTGGCTTACCTTTAGATGCAGCGGCAGAGTCGTTTTACACGGAGGTCATGGAGAAGGAACATCATATCAATATTACTCCAAGAAAAACCGAAGAGAATCAAGGTGAGAACCGCAGAAACAATGACAGCAAATATGTTTCCGTCCTGGATTCTAAGCGCGTCGCAATTATGAGGAATATGCATGAAAGACACAAATATCAACTTGGTGGCTGCATCTGGGAAGAAATTGAGGATATGGGTGAGAGAGCAATGCTCATATCAGTGACAATCACACAAGATAATTTGTGCCTGATGTAGTAAATCGTATTATGGTGAGTCACGAAGGGGCTGGACCGAAAAATTGGAACATCAAATGCGAGTGTCGTGCACGGGGACAAAGAATCTCACGCTTGGAAGATGAGAAAATAAACACGTAGTATCGAGAGGCACTTGAACAAGATGTCGAGGGAAGCCCCTCAGGCATCATACATACTCCTGGAGAATTCTATCAATTCAAGAACTGGTGGGGTTACCTAGGCAAGAGCAGCGGCTCAGGGGGCCTTACAAGAGCGGGGAGGAGGAGCGGAGCCAAGAGAAGCGACCCACCAGTCAGTGGATGGGAGATAGAGTTAGTAAACAGCTGACCTGCTGGGTGCGTCTTTGATCTGTATTCCGCACTCAGTCCACTGAGGATGACAATTGTGTCGAAACCTCGGGATGAAACTCCGAGTCTCTAACCTGATGTGTCAGTTACTAACTCGACTCCGACAAATGTCATATGTCGACATGAAAGATATATATATATACACACTATTTACCACTATATCCCCAGAAGTGATCCCTGGTCCATTAGTGTGGTATGGTAGCCAGACAGCTTAACCCCTAGGCCACGATGTTAAAACAGTGTCACCTCCTTAGCCACTCACTGATTCACGGATCTTGTGATTCGTCACGCATCCTTACAAGGTGAAAATGCTGCCGCTCGCGCTCAGGACAAGGAAGGAAGGCTTTTTGATCGATTCCCAAGCCACTTCGGTTATGTGTATATGTTTCAACCATGTAATTTGCACGTGATATCCGATT
>JAUTXX010086504.1:12500-16878 GCA_032273605.1 Panulirus laevicauda
TTAGACCTTATGATGTTTGATGGACAAGAGAACCTTTTGGCAAAGCTGGTTAAGAAATATTGCGATTATCAGGTGTTCTTTAATTTTGCTATTACTCATAGCTGACATATTCTTTACTATTTCTTATTGATTTCCTTCATCTAGTAGAGCAAAGCAAAAACGAACAAAGCGAACTAAGTTAGCACAGAAGCAGTTATGATGTTGCCAACGGAACTGATAGGCCTAGCTTAGCTAGTTAGGCAAGTGCTATCAGTGATATCTGATAGTGTTGTATGGAAAAGGAAATTTGAGCCCTGTGTTGTCCTTACAGATATACCCAGTCTATACAGATGATGATGCAGCCGACCTGGAAATTGGTGCAAGACCCTCGAAGCTTGCGTTGTGATCACACTGGCAGTGCTTTGCTGCGAAAAGGAATTCCACGGAATAACCTTGTGGTTTATGGTGTTTATGTGAGCGCAAGTTATGTTTCCTCCTGTCTGTGCGGACGCGTTTGAGACATTGTGGCTGGAGGAGATCCCTGAGTTATGTAAAAGACATATATAGTACTATTCATTTATTCCTTTATCTGTCTGTGCGTCAGTATGTTCCAGCTGACCATCCCATAGTTTCTGGTGAACAAGCTGATATCATACACAAGAATGGTATGAAACTGATGTCATTTTCAAAATAATACTGCAAAAAATATACAGTATACAGAGACCTCACACAACATAACTTAGAAGGCTTTACCCAACCATAACCATTTCAGCACGTTGTGTTACACATGTCATCCGGATTCTGAAGGATTCTCGTTCTTTATAAACTTAGTTCTCTTTGGAATCAAGAGCACAAGAAAAAGAAAAAAGAAAGCGTGAAACTCTTTGAAACTCAATCTTTTCAACAGGTTCAGAAGGGATGCGAATGTCATTAGAGGAAACCTTTTATTCTGAAATAGCGATTAAAGTTCCGATGGCGTTTGATGTCTGACAAAATACTACAGTGAACCAACAGAGGATCTATATATAAGATGAAGGTCACGAATAGTATCAAAGACCAGCGCTCGCTCTTTGATGCAGACTGGCATCTGCCGTCAATAAGAGTATCAATTAATGGGAGTTAGGCCCGATGCAAGAGATGAAGGAAGATAGCTCCAAAATTAGATACTTGAGAAAGACAGGGATAGCAACGGAAACTGAACTGAAAATAGCAACAGGCATGTTTCCAGAAGAAACATTTCCAGACGACCTCGGAATACGCCGCGCCAAGAAATACTTCAGTACTTACGGAGAAATACGACAGCAATGATGAATTTTCGACAGAAGACAAAAATTACACAACAAGGACACAATATCTTTAACTACACGGAAGAGGGCGCTCGATTCGTCGCCAAGATTTTCTTCTGCGAGAGGCAATGTGAATCTCCCGTCTCAATAAGAGTTGAAATAATTCACGCACGTTAGTATGTTAGGCTGGCACTGCTCTTGATCGTAGGGGTTAGGCTGGCACTGCTCTTGATCGTAGGGGGTTAGGCTGGCACTGCTCTTGATCGTAGGGGGTTAGGCTGGCACTGCTCTGTATGCCTTCGAACTTTTACCACATTCGTCTGAGTCTCTGACATTTTCCACTATGACAAACAACCTCGAAAGAACCCAAAGATCTGTTGCTATTTGAATTCCTCTATGTTCTTCCATCTCCTGACACCCCAACGTCTGACAGGCTACGAAAATGCATAGAGAAGTTTTCATTACCAGTGTATCATACTTTCCTTCTTTTTGTTTCTCCCTCTCGCGTGGCTCTTTGATTCTCGCAATTCTGGGATGGCGACTGTCATTAACCTGAACAATAGCTTCATAATGTGCCCTGAGAACGATGTGTTGAATGGTTGCCTTTGTGTTGCTGGTAACTTCTCCGCCAAGTTTTGTTTCCTTTTGAAATGTCATAACCTCAGACCGTCGACTTGCTCTAGTCCAGAGTAATTAACAGATGGGACTGATGTCGATTCATTGTCTTCAAAAACAGCTTTGCTGACGTCTTCATATTACTGAACAATTGTAAAATAATATCATCTCTTGTTTACAGTCAATGCAAGATTGACAAACAAGGCATTAGGTTGCTGGCCAATACGTATTATTCTGTATTTGTGTTATTATATTCTAGCAGTAATGTTTTGTTCCAGTATCTAATTCCTTTGTCTATTTCACTTGTGTAAAATTTGTTACTATTTCTACATAGAATTTTATAAGTACAATCACTGACTTTAATAGGAGAGTTCTTGATCAGTACACCATTAACAGTGCAATCATTTTTTCAGATTCATAAACGCTGAATTTTTCTGGTAATGGACTAATTCTTATTTCAGTAAGAAAATTAAACATTTACTTAAGGGCAACGACCAATTAATCAAATTGCTTTCCTTAAGGTCCCCTACCTTATCTTATATGTATATATGGTGTAATCAAGACTCACAAAGCCAACAACAATACACCTAGTCTTATTTCTCTCATAGTTGGTTTCTGTCTCATTTAAGTTGTCCAAATAGCCAGGTGGGTCACGCAGAACCTTGTGCCAACCTCACCTCTCACTAACTATAGGGTTCCATGACCATATTCCCTGTATCCTCTGGTTATGTATGCATAACGTCTATTGTATCTGTTTTCTTACTCTGCAACTAGTCTTCTGAAGATGTGGTAATACAAGAAAGAGCTCAGAGGTCCATTAATGTATGAACTCCGTGCCTCTCGAGAATGCACCGTCCAGATATTATGAATGCAAATTACTTTCTTCCTCAGCCGATCACTCTGCCTTGCAGGCTCCCCACCACAATTACTGGCAATTACCTCCTGGCTTTCTTTCATTTGTGGACTGACTGAAGAAATGAAACGATCAAAGGCTCGGAGAAGCGAGCCAGAAATCCGTTTCCTTTGTCAGCCACTCTCTTCTCCCTCTGACCATTAACAGCCGACGTTGTCGATCATTTCTAACAAATGATACTGTCATTTAAGGAGTGATTTATCTTTTTTCTATTCCGAACGTCTTACAACAGAGAGATTCCTTTTTGGGTACATTTGTAAACCGTTAGAACCATACGAAAACATACTGTTCGTGTGGAAGTCGGCTGAATGAAACCTTCAGGTCGACATGCTTGAACTTAGCTCTTTAGCAGGTTGATGAATGTGCAGTGTCCCTGCATGTTCTCGGCTCCTCCCACCCTCCACACTCTCCCTAAATCCGCCTCCACCCGGCCATCATCCCCTCCTCTCACCCGAGTGGTCTTATCTTAAAACCTCTCCTCCTGCCGCTCACCTCATTCTTTCGCTCAGTATCATCCGTTAACCACTTCCTCTCCACAACCATCTACTTCGCTATTAACTTCCAGGTTACTTCTACTTGCTGTCTATTTACTCAGAGGACCACCACCTCTTCTCTCAACCTACATCTTCTCTTCCTTCACAGTCATCTGTTATTCATCGCCTTCAGACGCCCACCCCGACTTGGCTGTCGTTGGTACCACCCGTCAGTTAGGTAACAGATGACGTTACCTCTTCCAGCCTCTTACCTCTCCAAGCTACGTAGATCCTTTCACCATCCACTGCTGCCTGCTACCCGCCTTCATCTGCTACACATCTTTGGCTGGTATCCCGGATCAGCCATTATTCACCTTTGAACATTTCCACCACCGCTACCGCGTCTCCGCTCGCCCAGTTGAGCACCTCCACCGCATCCCATTTGAGCTCACCTACCTCTGATCTTCATCCACCGAGGCCCTTCTCTTCCGAGAACCCATCTCCAACCCCCCTCCACAACCCCCATCCCCACCTTCCTTACCCCTCTCCTTGCTCCTTTTCATACTCTCCAATCCACCATTTTCTCTCATCCTCTTGTAACAACTGCACATTTCCTGCCTTTTCCCTTTATTATCATCCGCTCGTTATCTCCCATTTAGCCTGTCGAAGTACAACCGTCCTCCCCCAATGATTACTTAAGACCATGGTCAATTGCCACTCTCCACTTGTTCCTACCTTTCACCTTCTCTTTTACCCTATCTCTTTTTTTGTACCATCTTCCACATACTCCCTAATGTATCCAGTGTCCACACCGAGTGTCATTCACAGCCCACCTTTGTTAGGCACCCAGCCACCCTATGATGCCTTCTCTCTTCCTCAAATGCACTAACCACAAATTGCTGTCCACTTTCACCTGACGCCAGCTTTCGCTTACACACAGATTCCCTCATCACTCACCCTTCAATGTGGACAGGTTAACTCTGCCGTATACCCGATTCTCTACCGACAATCAGCAACCAGCCACCACCCACGACTCTCCATCTGTCCTCCTTCTCCCCCCATCATGCAATATTCACCTTCTGCCTACCTCACCCAACAATACACTGCCCACT
>JAUTXX010086615.1:0-16875 GCA_032273605.1 Panulirus laevicauda
AGAGAGAGAGAGAGAGAGAGAGAGAGAGAGAGAGAGAGAGAGAGAGAGAGAGAGAGAGAGAGAGAGAGAGATGGTGATGGGGAAGGCAATAACGTTGATTAAGGTTAAGACATTACATAACGTCGTGGAAAGAGAGCATCAGTTTTTTTCTGTTTTTCTTTGGGGAAAAGACTCTCGCACCACTATCGTACTATCTCGAACCTTTCGTGTCGATGTGTTTCATTTTGACAGTCACATTCAGGTTAGGAGGATGTAGCGATTAACCGTCTCTACTGCTGAATAAAGTAGCAGTAATGTACCCGTGGCAAGCGAACTCCTCGCCACCCGTGGCAGGCGACCTCCTCTCCAGCAATCATGCACTACGAACCATCCACACTCAACAGCCAGCGTTATGTAGCTTGTCATGTGAGAAGGTTGAGCAGCTACCTTTTGAGCAACTCGCTCTTCAGAACCGTCACAGCACACCGCTACACACACGACTTTAATCTTTGGTTCTTGAACACGGGTTTACATGTGTTGTTCCGGGGCATTACGCCTACATATAACTCCAGTTATATGGCTGGTTATCTCATACTCCTGTGAGCGGCTCTATCACAGTTATACAACTCATAACTTCAAGAATTATAGATACAGAGCAACATCCACTAACCACTCACAGAGAGCTATTCCAGGACCAGTTCTTATACTGCTATTTTTCTTTGAGATAAAACTTGCGCAAGTGTAATACAAAGATTCCAAGTTTATGATGTTACTTTTCCAAAGGTGTGTGGTGTTGTTTACGTTCGTCTGTCTATACATACCACAAACTGTTCTCATGGATGGTACAGATAAGTTTCAACAGTGCAAACATTGACATATCTTACCTGTGCTCTGTCTTAAGGTCATAATGTTAAGTCCACGAGGACAGTTGATTGTACTGAGCGTGGAGGGTGATATTAGTCTCTCATTTGTACACAGAATTTCACATCATAGTCTTTGTTTTTGATATAGAAGTCAAGGTCCTTGAGTGAGTTAGCTAAGACTGAAAGTGGCTGCGATGGGTAACCATCTCGACCGAGTGAATTCTGCTTTATCCTCTGTTGCACGACCAAAAGCTTCACAGCTGGAGGAACACAATCAAGAACCGGACCGCCACTCTCTTGCACAACCCGTCTTTAACTTTCCCTCAGAGAAACTGTCAGAAACGTTGGTCTCGTACTGTAAACTGTGTTTCTTCACGGGCTTTAGTGCAGACCAGATGTTCTGTTCATAATGTTGCTGGCCTTCCTTGACTCCAGCGCGCAGAGTGTACAGTCTGTACGTAGGGCCATTACCTGATCCCTCATGTTGTCACCACACTGGACTGTCGCCCTATCGCTCTGGTTTTTCCTTAAATATGAAGACGACATCAAATGCCAAGCAGCGACAGCACTGGTTGGTGGGCTGAATGCGTTTTAGCTCCATCAACTGCTTAGGGGTCATTGAAGCCGTCAGCATCAAGCCACCACACACCCACCAACCGAAACACCTTCTTCAAGTGCTTCAGGTAATTCTAAGACCACATATATATGCGTATGGCTCACAGGCACATCTGAAAATGGAAAGATTACGGACTACTGTCAGCAGACTCGATGGAGATGTTACTTTGATCCGTAGTTTATGGGAAACATGCTGCACTGCTTTAACTCGTGTCTCTAACTAAGCAATACGTTTGCTGTGACAATTCTTTTATTTTTTTAAAGTAGATGATGAAAGTTAGAAGACATCACAATCCCGATACAAGACCAGGTTTCTCACAGGTTGAAGTTATGCTGACGTTCCCTTTTCTCGAAATCATCCATCTGCGCCAACACGCACTGACAACCTGACACCACATACGAAACACGGTAGTTAAAATACCAACCAAACACCAAGGTTGTGAGATAAAACAACAATAACAACTACTCAGCGCAGTACTTAAACATACTTCAAGTTGAGATGCTACTATGAGCCAGTGAAGGCATTGGAGGACACGTTTCACTCAATCATTCAGAGTTTATATCAAAATAAGCTCATGAACGAGATGTTATCGACAGAGGCAGAAGAACAAGTTTCTTATGGAAAAATGAGGGAAACATGCCATTCTGACACTTAAGGCTGAACCATAAGAATGAAACCATATGGTTTTAAGAAGGGTTAATACCCTGACACACAGGAGAAAACAAGCCTCATGGACACCGTTTCCAAAGAAAATTAATCGTCAATTTCAAGGGCTACATACAATGAACAGAAGAAGAGAAAGGAACGTGACTTCCTTACGCGGCTCTGGGTAAAATCTACTTCCTCCAGGTCTTGGTTATACAATGGTACCAGCTGTCAGGCAGCTGTCAACAAGAGTAATCCTGGCCAGGGTGCAAGCAACCAATTACCCGAAGGCTTGGGGGTTGTCTACCCTCTAACATCAAGATTTCTCGTTTTCTAAAGTGAGCATCCAAATGATCAATCAAAATGTCTGAAGCAGCCAGAGCCGAGAGGAACCCGGGGCGGATGTTTGAGGTAAGCCATGAGCATTTACGGTAAAGTGTTCACGGCCCTTGAAGGCAGGGTCATCATCCACCCTTCCTTAAAACCCCGGGAGCGCCAAGCAGCACCTCCATCTCTGGCTGTCCACTACCTGCCATGAGCCAAGGCGAGTGTGGGCCTGGAGTTGGTGGTTCCAGCACCTGACGTTTTACTCCTGGAATATTTACTCCGCCACACTCGGACTGGTGAACCGATGACAGAAAGTTGATCTTAATTTGTTGAGATTGGAGGACCAATCAAAGGTCGATCTTGATTGGCTCATTGCAGTTGGAGGACCAATAAAAGACTGACATGCCTTACCTTCTCGAGGTAAGACTACCAATCAAAGGTTGATTTTCCTTTCCATAATCGAGGTAAAAGGACCAATCAAATAGCTGAACTCAACTGGTTTACATCGAGGCGTGAGGACCACTGAGAGGTTGACTATAATTGGCTTAGCGCGAGAGGAGGACTAGTCGAAAGTTCACTTTAACTAATCTATTCAAGAGCGCCGATCAAAGGATGATTATAATCAACTTAGTGAGTGAGGTAGGAGGACCAGACGAGCAATGCAATGCATGCTGCCAGCTCAACACAGTGCCATGGGGTCCAGTTAAGTCTTAGCCTTCCACACGGTCGTAGGAGGTGTTTCGCAGCACTAATCAGCGAATTACTGTGACGATCGCAAATGCGGGGTTGTCGGCAGATGTTCGCGGTTCATGGGTGTTAGGGGCTAAAGATGCAGTACAGACCCGCGACATATGGGGTTACCACGCTGAACCTCTCCTTCATCTCAGTGTTTCACTTATATTCTCGACCTTCTATCCAGTGTATTGGAGTACAACGTTTTCTAAGTCATCCTCACTATACGAATGCAACATAATATTACGGTGTTGTCTGCTAAAGTGTATACATAAGCTTGTGACAATGCAAGACAATACATCACCTCAGCTATAAAACACAACATTTTGCATCTCGCTTCGGATTGCTACTTCTGCCTCACAATCATAAACGGTATAACAACAAAATCCAAGAATACTGTTAAATATCCTAATTCATCATCTGTGGTGCGGCCAGTACCTCACAGTCAGGAGTTACCTGTGCCACAGCCTCCTAGAAACATGACACCGAGTGACGATGAGTCTGGTGATGGGAAAGTAGACCAAGTAGATGACAATATGGATCCAATATTTGAAGCAAGCTGTTCTTCATGTGAACCACATTTGTTGAGTCAAGGAAATCTTAATGATGTCGTCCGCTATTCAAATTTGTCTAAGAAGCAAGCCGAATTTTTGGGCTCCAGGTTAAAGGGCTGGAATCTGATCCAAAATGAAGCTAAAGTTTGTTTTCATCGAGATCGCCATGTTGTTTTCAAAGAATTTTCTCCCTTGAAGATGGTCTGGTGTTTTGCAATGATGTTTGTTCTGTTATGGAGGCACTTGGTCGCGAATATATCACAGATGACTGACGCTTGTTTATTGACTCATCAAAAGTTAAGCTTGAAAGTGGTTCTACTCCACAACGGTAATAAGTTTCCCCCTGTTCCTCTAGCTCACGCAGCTAACATGAAGGATTCGTGTGATAACATGAAGTCTATATTGGAAAAACTTAAGTATGGGGACTTTAAGTGGAATGTATGTGGTGACCTAAAGGTTGTGGTACTTTTACTCGGAATGCAACTTGATTACACGAAGTTGTGTTGTTTCCTCTGTGAGTGGGACAACCGGGACAAGAAAAATCATTACGTATAGAAAGTTGTGGCCAACACGAACATCACTGACTCCATGGAAGAAGAATGTCATCAATCCTCCTCTTGCTGATCATGAGAAAATTGATGTGTCTCCTTTGCACATTAAGCTCGGGTTGATGGAGAACTTCCTCAAAGGTATGGATAAAACTGGTCATGGATTCACATAGTTGAGGAATGAATTCCCCTGAATCAGTGATGCAAAAATCAAGGAGGTATTTTTGTAAGACCACAGATCAGGGAACTGCTTCCAGATGAAAGGTTTGATGAAGAGCTACATGAAGGTGAGACAACTGCACGGTCGTCATTTAAGAGAGTTTGGAAAGATCTTTTGAGGGAATCACAGATCAGAAAACTGCTGTGTTGTAAAAGATCTGTTGACTTCATATTAAGCTCTGGAGTGCAGTATGAGTCTAAATTTTCACCTTTTTGGATTTGCACTTTGACTTTTTCCCGGAAAATATTAGGGCAGTCAGTGATGAGCACGGAGAAAGATTTCACCAGGACATTTTGGACATGGAAAAGCCATACCAAGGAAAGTAATGGAAACCAGTCCAGTTTGAACCTAGGATTAAAAAAAGCCGCTACTTCCAAGTATGGATCCAAACTTTCCTTCATAGAGTCCAATAGGAAATAATCCAGTTGTTCACAATGTTGTAACTGGGTGTTATGATTATGAATTAGATTCTCCAGCGAGTGTTTTAAGTCCCGGAATCACTGGTCCAACAGCAGATACGGTCGCCTTCTTCTGCCCCTCCACAACTTCCATGGCCTCGAGACGAGGTTCGGGGACAATCACAAGCTCCTTTAAAGCAGAAATCTCCACTGGCATGATTGTCTTCCTCCTCTCTTCTCTCTGGGACACAAGATCAGTTGCATTATTCACCTCTGCAGGGTTACTGAGTTCGTACAATGATTTGTTTTTGTTATTATCGCAGTGATATTTTTGTCTGGGTGGGGTCAAGAGATCAATAGGGTGGACTCAAACGGTTAATAATAATAAAAAAAAAGCACCGTTAGCGAGTACCGCTACCACTACCGGCTGTACTTTTCATATATTACACCGCTGCCGCTACCGCCGATACTTTATAAGTACCGCTTGCCCACCTCTGCATTCATTAGGTTATCAGTACCACTTCACTCCCCTTTCACAATTACAACTGAATGACAATTACTTGATCACTCAATTAATTACAATTACAATTGCTTGCTTAGATTAGATTTCCATATACAATCACAATATTTCTGTCATGAATCAAGTTTCAACTGGATTATAATTACTCCAACCCTGGCGGGGACCGGGACTGCTTCGTCTTGGACGTCAGGGTTTCACTGATAAGCTGTGGAAAACAATGAAAATGGCTCAAGCATCCTTGAGTAGTGGCCAGGAAATACAGCGTTTTCATCTCTTCTGAAAAGGAGGGTTTGGTACGCGTAAACCTCTGGCTGATTATGTATCAATACTTATGCTCTATATTCTAAATCTTACGCTGTAATCAAGTACGTCAACATACTACACAACAACATACATCATCACAACGTAACATGTAAATACAGCAACACCTGTATGTAAACCTGTGTACGTTCGGGGCAGTAAGAGGCTCGTGCATTAGAATGGAAAATCAAGTTGAAAACCCGAAGGGGATTCAGACGATCTGGCCTCTTTGATCAGTAGTTACAACTTTGACGAACGTGAACGTAATGACTACCAAACTACCAGTCCCATACAACCAACCAATCATCAGGCGGGAATCTCACACGTTGGCGTGTGACACAGAGCTATACACTTTGGCTTGATGGCCTTTGCCTGCTGGTCACCATGACATACAACAACATGCATGACAATCTTACGTATTTCTAATTTTCTTTCGGTTACGTCAAAAGTTCCTGAATCCCGTCTATACATTATATCTCACTTCCTGTGTAGTGTCAAAAGGTTCTGTTGTAGGGTTAGCTAGAGACGTTTTAGTATACCTTTAGTATACACATGTACAAATATACATGTGTATATATGTATATGTCTGTGTGTGTGTATATATATTTATACATTGAGATGCATAGGTATGTATATTTGCGTGTGTGGACGTGTATGTATATACATGTGTATGTGGGTGGGTTGGGCCATTCTTTCGTCTGTTTCCTTGCGCTACCTCGCTAACGCGGGAGACAGCGACAAAGCAAAAGAAATAAAGATAAATAAATTGGTTAGATTGAAAGTAGACTTTGAGATGTGGGTGTAAGTGTTAAGTGGCTGGTAGTG
Organism: Panulirus laevicauda; assembly: GCA_032273605.1. NCBI lineage: Eukaryota > Metazoa > Arthropoda > Malacostraca > Decapoda > Palinuridae > Panulirus > Panulirus laevicauda. Next base: position 6,528 of record JAUTXX010086615.1, read on the forward strand.
AGAGAAGTGAAGAAAGGGAGTGCTGTTTAGGAGTAGTTTTAATTCAAAGGATCTGATGTTGCTAGGGGACCTGAATGCAAGACTAGGTGATGTAATTGGGGGGGCATGAGGTGCCTGGTGTAAATGAAAATGGGGAACTATTTGTATGCTGAAAGAAGGTTGGTGACTGGGAATACTGTGGTCTAAATAAGGGTGCATGCAAAGTGGGTATGGATGAGTAGGATTGGGGGTCATTGGACATTGTTGAATTATGTGCTGATTGATAGGCTTGCAAAGGAAAGGCTATAAGAGCTGATTAATAGGCTTGCAAAGGAAAGGTTATTAAACATTGATGTGATGAGAAGGGCAGCAGGTGGGATGTCTAATCATTTTTTGGATTGAGACTAAAGAAAAATAAATACAGAGAAGGAAATGGCACAAGTTCGATAGAATTTGTGAGAGTGAGTGAGCTTGGAAAAGAGGTCTGTGTCCATGGATTCTAAAACATGGAGTGAAGTTTGACATAATTAGAGAGTAATGACTCAAGAGGAAGTAGGAGAGGATTAGAGAGTATTTGTGGAAGCAGACTTACAAGTATGGGTCAGGTGTATGGTATGTGGAAGAGAGGATGTGGGTGTATGAGAAAGGATATTGAATATGAGCAAATTGAATTATAAGTGTAAGAGAAAAGATAGGTGTATGGATAGTATTTGCTGGTATGCAAGAGAAAGCAGTCGGTTAAGAAGAAAGGTCAGATAGCAGAAAAAGAGGGCTATTAAGAGATAGGAAGAGAGAGTATTGATTAAGTTTGTAGGGAATGAGAAAATATTTTGGAAGGAAGCAAAAAGTGTGAGAAAAACAAAATAACATGGAAGTGACAGTGAAGGGAGCAGATGGGGAAATGGAAGCAGGAAGAAGAGATGAAAAGGGTATTGTGGGAGTTGAATGTGTCAGATGACAAGGTAACAGACATGGTGTGTTTGGGAAGAGATTGCATGAAGAGTAATTCGTAGTGATTTGTGTAGTGAAGAGAGAGTAGGTTATGAAAGCTTTGTGTAAGATGAAAAATGGCAGGAACAGATGGGATTGCAGTTAAGAAAGAGGGTGACATTGCTTTTCTCCTGCCTAATTCACATTAGTCTTCTCAGAATTTCATTGTTCCTCCTCTCTCATCTTGTAACAGTTGTCCCTTATTTGGAGTGTGTCCTATGTCTTCACCACATCCTATCTTGAAGTTCCTTTGCTTTTTGACATCTTTTACTAAACCATTTTCCCTCTACACATTCTCCATATTTGAGGCTAGAAGTATGCAAGTTCCCACCACTCACTGTAGATTTCACAGAACCTCTCACCAGAGTTCCCAGATTTCTGTCTACTGAACTCCATTACCCAATCTGTATTACCCTAAGAATTAATGGGATATGTGTAGTTTCCACAGTTATATCTCCTCTTTAAGGATTCTCACACCTCACTCTTTTAAATCTTCATTTGCCACAAACTTCACCAGTACATAATCACTTTTCCATTTGGTGTATCACCTATGATATTTCAATGTCCATTCAGGTTTATGCAAAGCTATGGTCTACCTATGATGATGAATCTGTCCCTCTCACTCTGGTGTGTTTACCGATGTGCTCGTATGGAAAATTTTCCTCTATACACTTCAGAAACCTTTTCTCTATGATTTCTCGTGTATAAGCACCAATTTGTTCTGTGCGGGGAGGGAGTTTTACACACATGGGGTTCAATCTCATGAACACATGCAATATACAGTATGCTTTAGCACTCGGTGGTTATAGACTGTATCCACCCTATTTGTATGTGTGCTTTTTACATGGTGCTGTCAACACCATACCGCCATGCTATGAGCCCAGTGACGATTGAGATATTCCAAATATAAGTCCATGTAAATTAAAAGGTTTTGTATCATGCTTGTTATTTTGGAAATGATAAAAACTAAATATGCTTGAATTAATAGGTACCTGTATTATCACTCCTCTAAAGTATCTGAGTCAAGCATATGTCATATTTTCACGTAATAATTTAGGTTATCTTAATAAGGCTTGCACGAGGTAAAGTTGTAACACCATATGCTTTGGCATTGTGATCGTTACAAGCCTCTTGAGATTTAAGAATATGGACTGATGTGTGGAAATACTCTCTGAGATGCCAATGATTGAATTCTATATAATCATCACCCTTACAGTCAATCATGGACCAATTAAAAATGAGATCCCACATAACACCCTTACAGACAAACATGGACTTATTAAAAATGAAATCCCACATATGGGATACTTTCACCCAACTTCTGGAGGTAGCACAGCCCATATATGAAATATCAGAAGTCATAAGGGTGATGCATACCCACCTTTATTGGCAAGGTAGACCTACCTACCTGCCTTCCTGCCCTGGAGCTCCCTTCTTCTACAAGGCCCCTGCGGCACATCTAGGCAGGACTAAAGTTATAAAGTTCAGTGTGTATATGTTATGTCAGTTTTAGGCTGAATATAGGATGTTGAAGAGTGAAGGAGGGGTAAGCATTGTGTTTTTATTTTGGGATTGGTGGTTAGTTTGGATGGGAAGAGTTTATTGCTCTTGCAAAGAAGAGAGTGCAAAGCAGATTGAGGTGGGATTGAATTGGTGGGATTTATGTTTCATTATGTAGGAATTAACTGTTCATGGTTGCTAGGCAGCCAGTGATTGTTCTGAGTGCTCTGGTTTGTGTAGTTTGTATCCTTGTTAGATAAGTTTTTTATAGGGCTGATTACCAAGCCCTATGTAGGATTGAGCAGATGAATTGTTTAAAGAGAATACTAAGGGGCTATTTATCTTCACCAGATTTGGTACCAGTTATTATTGTAGGGGATGTAGATTGATTGTTTATTATTGTTTATTTTGAGTTTATGATTTTGATATGGGGATGAATGTCTTGTATGTCATATGTGATGCCCAGAATAGTTAGTGTTTTTTATGGTATTTGGAGGGACTTTCAGATTTGAATTATAATCTTGCACAAAATGGTTTGAGCATGATTTTGAGCATCTTGCCATGGTAATACTGCATTTGTATTGCATCTCTCTCTCTTAATACTTTGTGTAATCTATTATATCTCCTATTCACAGAATGTCAGTTGTTCTTTGGCTGGCTTAGAATATGCTAGGAAAGATCCGAGTGCTGTTACCCTTCTTCAGAATCTTGCACTTGGCCAAACACTGGTGGCCCAGATATTATCCCGGCAAAAGCCCATTTCACTTATCCTCTTCAACACCACCACTGATGAAGATATCAATATCAACCAGAAAGTGTCTGAACACCTTGATCACAATTTTGTGGAGCCAGTTCTTACTGCGGTAAGTCAGTTTGTATCCTCTGTAAGATTACTTTATTGGTAATTACTAAGGATTTTGAGTTAGTAAGGAGAAAATCAAAAGTTTATCCATAAATTCATCAGAAGTAAATTGTCAGTAAAAGACCAGCTAATCAGGCTCAGAGAGAGGGAAGAGTTGTGGAGGATGATAAGGATATGAGAAGAGCCAAATATAAAGTTCAAAATTTTTTCCTAGTTGAAGACAAAATAGGTTCATCACCTTGGAATCAGGTGGAGGTCTTAGAAAGCATTAAGACTAGAAAAGCCATCAAGAATGATATGTCTTGACCAATACAAGGCACTTAAGAAGTAAGTGTTTCACTGCTTTATGCACCATCCTGTTTGTTCCTTCAGTATCATTGTATCTTTGTTCTGGTTTGTTGCAGTTTTTCTGAGGATTATATGATGATAACACTACTGTGCTCTTCCTCCCTACAGTTAATAGTGTCATTATATACTCTCTGAATTGGCCATCTTCCACTATTTCTTGATGAAACTTCAAGCTTTCTTTTATCAACAGGGCTAACCCTTCTCCCTCCTTTACTTTCGCTGTCCTTTCCTGCTATCATTAACCCTCTGGGCAGCACAAGTGAGAGCAAATCTCTTTGGTGAGCTTAGTTTCCATGATCCTTGAATTCCAGTTCTTTATCACTAACTATTAATTTATCAGCATTTGAAAACATTACTTTCTGTCTGACTTTGCCATCTCCTAAAACTCCTGCCCTCTCTGCATTTCTACTGGGTCTTTTCCATCCTCTTGCCTTATGTGGCATCTCCAGTTTTTCCTTTGACCTTACTCTCTGCTTTTCTCCCTTTCTTCCTTAGATTTATCACACTTGATGAATATCCCAGTGATTTGCATCATGCCTTTAAGATTCCTAACTTTTCTAAGTAATTTCTGGCTTGATGACTCATAGTCCCAAGTTACCATAACATATTCTTTTCCCTTCCTTTATCACAGAAATCACTTCTGGCTGTCCCATAGTCTCTAGCAATCGTTGATATGTATTTCTTCCTATTTTCCCTTTTTCTTTCTAGTGTATGATCTCCTTCCAAGCCACAAATAATTGCTGATTTATGTCTGTCAGCCTCCTGCTTTACTAGTCCTTTTAATAATGATAATGGGATATGATGATCAAGAGTTTTATTTGGGCCCCATAATGATAGTTACACGAGAGCTGACTAATGAACCAGCACTTCAGTGGTTGTTAAGTTGCACTCCTCTGACCCAGGTAGCTGTCTTTTCTTTCTGCTGGCAGTCTTTCCACAAATATAGAGTCTCTCCTTGTCAGACAGAACACATTACAACACTTAACTCACAAAACTTATTCTTCGTAACTTTAGATTTTTCCTGTGATGAGCACTGTGTGCTAGCCCTGCCTTTTATGCAAAATTGTAGGAGCAGTTAATACAAGCAGTAGATAGGATTATTTGACTGGAGCTTCAGGTGCGAACATTAGGTTGGAACATTAGGTGGAAGCATTAGGTAGAAGTATTAGGTTAGAACATTAGGTGGACACATTATGCAGTAGTTGGTAGAAACATTAGGTAGGAGCCTCTGGAAACACTGCACTAGAGTTGCCTTCTGCCAGTGACCTCTTAAGGGTGAAGCACAGAAGGCTAAAAATGGCACTTGAGTTCACCAATTATGGAGAGACTTTTGCTGTAGCCACCTCCTTAAAGGAGTTCCTGAAGGGTACAGTTGTCAGAAAGTGTCAGAGGTATACAGATATTCTTATTAGGGAAGGTTAGTTTGTTTTCTTTTTTGATCTTTATGTCTTTTAAGATTGTTTCAATGACATTTTAGTTAATTTTCTCTTTATTGTTTTTTGAAAATACTTAGGCTGGAAAAACACATAAATAGTCTGCAAAAATCTTCTCTATTTCTTCATATATTTTCAAATGCAATGTTGCACTTGTATGTTATTACTTTGTCATCTTGTTTGGCCTTGATTACCACCTGCAAACATCTGGGCATTGGAAAGGTTCTTGAAGTATTTTAGGTCCATATTTTGATTCCACTGGGTCTTTATCTCATGAATAAGGCGAGACTGAGGAAGTGTAGCAGGAGGCAGATGCCTGATTGTGCATTTTGAGCACCCAGTGAGCCTAGAAATTTTAAGTGTACTCGCATTTTCTTGTTTCCAAGTGAGAAGCTTTCTTATCCTTAAAAAAGTAAGAGCTAACCACCTTGAAGTACAGGTGGAAGAAGTACAGTGCCCAGAGGAAAAATATTCAAAATAAAGTGGCAGCCTGGAAGAGAAAAGAAGGCACATCATCCTCTCAAGATAGCCTGAGGCACACCATGGCAGGTTGCTGGTGCTCACACCATTAGAAACTCTAGTATCCGCAACCAGATGCATGATGATTTCACCCTAAGAGCTTTGCTTGTACCCACATTAAACCTTAGCCATGCATCACCTTTGAAAATGTATGGGGGGTGGGGGAGACAAGGCTCTTTGTGAACACTGTCAACCAAGTTTAGGACTGAAAAGGGTTAGATTTAAAGGAGATATGACAGAAAATTTCCAAACACATCCTAGTCATGCTGCCCTTTACCCAGCTCCTTATAGACTCTTGATGCTAAGTAATGATGTATGAGAATAACTGTTACCTTTCCTATGGATATGGAGCTGAGATTTGGATCATAACAGAGAAAGTTATTGGTTCTAGGCCTTTTCTTGTCATGTATCGCTAACTTGGCCTTTTACCTAGCGTACCATTTTAATTTGGTGAGATTCATTGAGCAAGTAGATCTTAAAGTTTCAACATTATGTAGCATGAAGAGATGTATGTGAAATATATTTCCAACATACCTTTACATTCAAAGATGTACTTTGCTTTGGTTTTATTTATACTTGAACTGTTGAGGTTATCACAGCTTACCATCTGGGTATCTCTCCTGTATTATTAGTAGTCATGCCACTTTTTAGGAACCATTGATTTAGTTTACAAGCATCAGAGATGAAACATCTCAGAGTGATGCTTAGAAAGACAAGAAAAGACAAATTTAAAAAATGGTGATCAGCCTGATGATTGTGGTGCTTAGGTTATTGAAGGAAAAAGAAAACTTAGTAGAATTATTCAGGCATGTTCAACTAATGTGACTCAGCTTCCATACTTGGCAGTTAGCTAGAGAATGTTTTGCAGGAAACCTATAAAAAGACTGTGAACTGAGTGCATGCAGGAGTTTCTAACAAAATGGCAAATAACACCATACAAGAGTTAAGAAATAGGGACATTTTGATGACAGACAACAATGGAGAGAATTACTATTATGATCTAGATGACAGGCATAAGTTTACCTTGGGAGAATTAAGTAAGAGTTAGATTTTTTTAAAGATTCCAGCCACAGACAAAAGTCCACATAAAGGCTGGGCCTTAATTGAAATATAGAGAATTATGAAACAAGAAAAGACCAAGGGAAAGTATTTATGAATTTTGGAGGAAGTTGAAAACCTGTCTTTTAAAATGTGCCAGGTCATAGTTATTGAGAAAGACATGAAAGGGTAGAGTTCCAAAGCTTATGCGTAGGGAAAGAAGCAGGTATCAAAATGGCCCACCCTTGAGTTGCTGATGGCCACACAGTAATCATGTGACTCAGCAGCTTGCTGAGTATTGTGTGGTCTAGCTAATGGTGTGGGCACACAAGCAGCCAGCTCTCAGTAGCAAAAATCAAATTTGGAAGTTAGCCTGGGACGTTTTATAAGTCAGACTGCTTTTGACTCAACTCTGTCAAGTAAGGATGCAGAGCTAGAACTAACCCAGATGTGAGAGCAGTACTCCATACAAGGATGAATCAATCCTATGTATAAATGGAGCAACTGTTCAGAAGAAAAGAAGTTTCAACATCTTAAACAGGACACCTAGTTTCTTAGAGGCAGACTTGCCTATTCCTTTACTGTGGGTTTTCCAAGAGTAGATATTACAGTAATATCAAGTATGTTCATTGAGTCAAGAGATGGAATTACAGAACCGTCAAAGGAGAGACTAGAGTTGTGAGGAGTTTTTGATTGAGAGATGGGTAGGAACTGGGTCTTCGGGGCATCAAACTTATCAGGATTTTGTGTACCCCACTGAGATATCCTGTTGAAGTCCAAGTTTTTTGAGGAAGCTGTGTTAAGATGAGTTGCAGATTGAGTGAGAGAAGAGTGAGCAGAATTGAAGGATTTGGATTAATGCAATGTTGAGTCATCAGTGTATGAGTGCATTGGATTATTTGTGGAGGAGAGGAAATTATTGAAAAAAGGAGAAAAAGTGTAGGGGACAGGACAAAACCCTGAGGGACACTGCTGTTGATGGAGAAAAGGGGGGAGGCTGATCCATCAAGATCTTGTGAGTTAGATCAGCCAGAGAGGAGCAAATGAAGGGAGGGCAGCTTAGAGATGAGACCCTAATGCCACACCCTGTCAAAAGCCTTAGATATGTCAAGGACAACTACACATGACTCCCCAAAATCTTTCAGGGATGGTGACCATACATTAGTAAGATAGGAAAGAATATCACCAGTGGATCTCACCTTATGGAAGCCATACTGGTGATCAGAGAGAAGACTGTGATTTTCGAGGTGTTTAAGGATATGGGGTTTTGAGGAGGGATTCAAAGACTTTGGAAATGGTAGATATCAAAGCAGTAAGAGGATAGTTAGAGGGGTCAGAATGGTCACCCTTCTTAGAGATGGGACATATCAATGCATGCTTCCATGGGAAGCAAAAGCTTTGATTTTTAAACAGAAATGGAACAGATCAGCAAGCACAGATGCAAGTTCAGAGGCACGCACTTTCAGTACACAGGGATGTGTGTATGATTATAGATTTATTTACTGTGATACTGTACCTTCAGAGGTTTCTATTTGTACACACCTTAACCTCTAGACAGTGGCTAGTCTTGCTCATTATGATGCTACATACATGAACAGAAAACTGCACCACATGATATTTTAACATAAGTAGCCTTAAGAGGCCTTTCTCTTTGTCAGGCAGATGGGGAAAACTTCTCCTAGTACCCTTGGAGTCATCATTGTAGGTGCATATATGCCAACCTCTTAAGTCATGTGTCCATTGACCTTTCAGAAAATGGATAGATTGTTTGTTGACCTAAGTGATGAGGAACACTTACAAAATGTCGTGTATCGGGTAGTGAGGAAATTGATGAAGAATGATAGATAAAATGAGAAACATTGATTGTCCCAAAGCAATTTTAACGGAAGTAAGGAAGAAAGGGACCAGCATGGACCCCTCCACATTTCTCAACCACCCTTGTGTTTGGCCTTTGTCTGATGATGTGGAGATTACATAACAAATGATGATAGAGAACTGTGATATTTTCAAGCATATATTGAGTGCTAAATATTTACACTCGCTGGGCCCCATCTTTTAAGCAGTCTTCACTTAACTGTCACACAACTTTTAAAATTTCTGGTTACTTTCCATGTTTGGGACATACATATTTAGTTTGCTCTCATCTGTTACTTGTATACCATGAAAGTACTTTTTCATATTTTTAAAATTTTTTTTTTAACTTAATCTCATGTTATATCCTCTGGTTGCTCTATCCCTACATCTCTGAAAGAACTGTTCGCTGTAGCTGTCATCAGTCTGTTTTAAAACTCTTATGGTTGTGATCAACCTTACTCTTCGCTGTTCCTTGATGGGCAAATTAAAACCTCAACCCTTTACCAGTAATTTATGTCTCTTAATTCTTGTATCATCATTGTTACTTTCCTCTGGACCTTCTATGTTAGGTCATTTTTAGTTGGAATGACCAAACTTGTGAAGCATGTTCTACTTTTGGCCTTTTATATGATGTGAACAGCTTGCTGAATTTTTTCTTGTCTATGAACTTGAATGCAGTTATGATATTTTCTAGCAAACATTAGGTCTTCTTAATTTTTATTTTAAGCTGGGACTCTAGAGACAAGGGTAATGTCTACTCTCAGGTCTCTCTCATACACAGATTAATGCAGTTTATTTCCATTTGCTTGGATTAAACTTTGTCAAACACGTTACACTGACTTTGGGGTCTGTCAATGGCTCCTTGTAACTTGATGCAACCTTTCATGCTTTTTATTTCCCTTATGACTATAGGATCATCTGCAACAATATTAAGATAGGATTCCATCCCCTTTTGCAAGTCATTCACACAGCAGGAAGAGTAATGTTCCCAAAACAGAATTTTGTGCACTGGGCTAATGAGCTCAACCTCTTTTTAAGGAGGTTTCTCTGACATGCATCATTTACACCCTTTTATGAAGATAATCTTTCCATTGAAGGAGTTTTTTCCTTGTTCCTGCTTGGTGGTCCAGCCTTTTTAATCAGCCTATCATGTGGTTGAGTGTCAGATGTGTTCTAGTAGTCCAGATACAAACATTCCTCCCAGCCCTTAGTCCATTACTGAATTTACTCTCTTCTCTCTTGTAGAAATCTAAGAGGTTCATTATTCATGACTTTCTTTCCCTGAAACTCTGTTGTCTCTCTCTAAGTTTTTCTTCTGCAGGAAGGCATCATCCATTTAATTTCTGAATGTCTCTTCATTACCTTACAGACCACACTCATCAGAGAGACTTGTTTGTTGTTCAGCACCCTTTCCCAGTCTGCTTTCTTACAGATGGGTATGGTGTTTACTCCTTTTGTGCTCCCATGGGTCTTTGCCTTTCTCTAGTGACATGTTGAATAGTATTTCAAGAGGCTTGTCAGAACTATGTGTACATATCTTTAGGATACAGTGAAATTTCATCAGAATATTTATTTATTTATTTGATTATACTTTGTCGCTATCTCCCGTGTTAGCAAGGTAGCGCAAGGAAACAGACGAAAGAATGGCCCAACCCACCCACATACACCTGTATATACATGCACGTCCACACACGCAAATATACATACCTATGCATCTCAATGTATAAATATATATACACACACAGACCTATACATATATACACATGTACATAATTCATACTGTCTGCCTTTATTCATTCCCATCGCCACCCCGCCACACATGGAA
>JAUTXX010086726.1:0-16869 GCA_032273605.1 Panulirus laevicauda
ATGGCAGACGTAGGTATGTTTGAAGGTATAGCAACTACAGATGTAGCGTCTGACTACGAAGGAAAGGGAGAGAGTATAGATGTGTCGGAAATGAATATCGCCAAGGGTAGAGGGTAGACCAAAATGTTAGCTGGAAGGATTGAGTAAAGGGGATTGTTGGAGGTATTGGGGCGTGCATCGGATTGAACATATTGAATCGATGTGGTATATGGGGAGCGACGTGTCGTCTTTGAGCTGAACCAGGGCAGATGAGTCAGTCCGTTTAGAGGTCTGTGGGGCATGGTTGTGGATAGGGGAGCTGTGGTTTCGGTACATTACACACGACAGTTAGAGAATGGGTTGTGACCGAATGCGGTCTTCCCTCATCTGTTCCGGTCTGGAACTCTCTGTCGAGAGAGAGAGAGAGAGAGAGAGAGAGAGAGAGAGAGAGAGAGAGAGAGAGAGAGAGAGAGAGAGAGAGCTGCGTTCCCATGTTGAAGGAGGGGCTGGCTTGTGACGTACCTGAGTCACAGCAGGGGGGGCCATGATGCACTGCCTCGCTACCTCTCTGTCCGTCTGTCTGCTTTCACTATTGGCCTGGAACTGTGGGTGTAACGGCGTTGGATAAAGGGGAGTCGCAAGGCGAATCTGGTTGGTGTCGTAATATCTTTGCAGTACCGTAGGGGGAAAAAAAAAAGGTTTGATGGAACTCGTTGTTTTTCTTCACTGTCTCTGACCCTTACCTCCTGCTTATGTAAGTTAGAACTAGTTCTCCAGCGTGGACAACCATTAAGCAGTGAGTCTACCACGAGGGCGAGTCTGTGAGGGTTTTTTTGGGGTTGGTCTACATGTAGAGCAGATAGAAGCAGTGCTCCCAGCTATGTGTTATCAGTCGGGCATCGCTCCCCATTGTCAGGCGTAATTATTTGGTATATCTAATCATTTTGATATCGATGACTAAAGGAATTGTCTTCACTTTTCATGTATCCCAAGGTAAATCACAATTGTCAGTAGATTATGATACAATAAAGCAAGCTTAGTGGTAAGGGAAATTAACAGCCGAATGCGGAAACCAAACAACTGGAAAATAAGAATTTCTAGGACATGCCTAATGATTATTGTTGCCAAAGTAATTGTAATCATACCAGAAAGGCCACAACAGTGAGAGTGGCAGCTTGGTTTCCGAATGAACATAGCAACGGCTTACATTGTATCACCAGTTCAACAGATAATGGAGAAGGCTTGGAAATAGGATGTTTTAACTCTACAGACTTCCCAAAAAGACTTTGACTCAAGTTGCTAACTGTGAAGGACCATAACATGGGGTAAATGGTCATTTAAAGCGATTGAAGCCACGTGAAATCCCTGCCTAATTAAATATCATTTTCATATGAAAACGTATGAAACGATTACTTAAGTGAATCAGGTGGTAGGTTATCAGCGCTGCTGTGTATAACCTACATAGATGATATCTGACTGGGGCTTTCACAACTTTGATAAATCTGGCTTATGGTGGTGATAGTGTTTGTTGCTAGGAAGTAAGGAGACTAGGAAATGCTGAACGAAGTATGGATAATTAAGTAATTGGGGTAGGTAGAAACGAACTGAATATAGTGATCTTGGGAAAGGTAAGAATATATCGAATCCATCACGGAGAACACCGAGGGAATGGATGCTTAAGTTGTAGTTTTGACAGGGGACCACCTTGTGGAAGACTTAATGAAAGGTCGCGTGAAAGATGGATGAATGAATGATGTACAGAAGGTATTAACTCGGACGGACGGGGGAAAATGGGACATTGTATGAAGAAAGGAAGGGGGAGGGGCAGTAATAATAGTTGAACAGCGTGGTTGATGCATCTTAGTGACAGGCTGAAAAAGCTGACTTTAGGGGCAGACGTAAATGATTTAATGAGATGCCGTTTATTTGACTGGTAGGTATGATACATCTTATGAAAGATAATGGTCTTGTGAGATATAAGATGTTGTTATTAATCTGATTTATAACCCAATGACTTTTAACGAGACACGAAATGCAGTTGTTATCCAGACTGAAAAATAAGACACAGCTAAATCCTTATATATAATGTAGCGTGTCTTGGATGTGTGTGTTTCTTGTGCCAGTCTTCCATCACTATGAACCCTGCTGATCACAAACAAATGTTTCTTTTTTAAAAGTTTCTTCAAGTTATTTAGTTGTACTGGATTTATAGACGGTTGTTTGCAAGCATTCGCACCAAATTGAACCAGCTGTATTATCATTTTTCTTTTATTTTTTGTCAGTTTTAGAGATTGGGGAATTTTGAAATTGCATATGCTATAGTAGTTGCCTGAAGATTTGGTGAAATTATTTTCTGGAACTGGTTGATTAGCAGCATTGCTTGTTTTATGGGGAAGGCATTAACTTCCTTTGACGAAATGCAAGTTGTTTTCCTCTGCACTCACATAAATGAAATTAATTTATAGGGGTTTTCTAACCCCATAACTGTTAAGACATGCCATAAGAAAATAAACCAAAGCCCTTATTCTCTTGCCATGTCACGGGGAAATAAAGTGAAAGTGATTACCCGCAGTTTAGCATTGGTTAGCATTAAGAGTTCACTTTTTAAGTGTATAGTTAGAATATCACAGAATTTCTCTATATATTCTCACCAAGATTTTGTTTGGTGAGACTGGATGGATGATTTCAGTGCTTATTCCAGAAGAAAATTTTATGGACTGTACACGAATAGAAGAACCCTCCAAAATAAAATAGCTGAATTATATTGATTGGCAAATACTGGACACGTTGATATGATTGGTTTACAAGAAACATTTCTGAACACTAAAAACAACTGATTTTCGAGTGTGAGCACAATTTGCCAGTGTACAAATTATTTGTGTGTATAGAGACTATCGAGGAGGCGGAACTGCATTGTACATTAAAAGCCTATTACCTAATACCCCATTGAATTTCAGACTACATCATCTGCCGTTGTTGAACACCTGTCTTCAAATGAACTCAGAATTTTCCAAACTTTACATAAACATCGTATATATATACGCCATAGTCAGACAGCACACATTAACCCTGTTATGTATGAAAGTTTACAAAGAGCAATACAGAATAGACTTAAACTTTCTGGTGGATTGTAATTTTCCAGAAGCCAACTGGCAAGCTATCTCAGTTGGAGAAAGTGGATCTTCTAGACTTCTCATCTTTGTCGAATACAGTTTTCTCTACCAAACCATCTCCGAGCCGACGATGGTAGCTAATATACTTGATTCATCCCAGGAGTTCGTATAAGTAATACCGGTGTTGAAGAATATAAAGGTGCTTGTGACCATAGCATGATTAGGCTCGACTAAATATCAAAACTGACTCCCCTAGAACCAGTATTATTACCTCTAACTTCAAAGGTCTGATTTTAATGGGTTGCTTAACACATTAAAGTGTTTCACCCTTGTTGGTTCATGCCCAGAGGAATTATGGGCATTTTAAACATCAGTTTATTCACCAACAAGACATTCATATCCATGCGCAACAGAAACAATAACACCCACATCAGACCTAAATTGTACTCCCCAGATATTGCAAGAGTTAAATGGTACAAAAACGGACTACGAGAGCTAAATGGTACAGAAACAGACTACAGGCTTAAGATATCAGACAATAACCCAGATGATGCATTGCATTATAACATAGGAGAGACGTGAAAAGAGAACCTAAGAGAGAGTACGAAATTAGTGTTGCAAGAGATAGTAATGTAGAACTTAAAAGATTGTATAGATATATCACTAATAAGAAACATAAGGAGTGAGATAGGACACTTAGTAAATGAAGATGGGGAACTCATTATGGACGATGAAAATATAGCAACAATCCTGAACAAGTGTTAAGTTCTCTTTTTACACTAAAAGGCAGACACTAAATTTGAAGCTGTGATAAATAGCACTCACACCATACCAGAATTTACTATCACAGATAAGTACTAACACAGATAAGTTGAAGACTATAAACATTCCAGGTCCTGAATGTTTCCATCCACGAGTAATTATAAAGTGACATAATGCCAAAAACAAAAGTGCCAAACCATTAACCTATAATTTCAATAAATCTCTCTGGGATGGAATAGTCCTGCAGACTAGAGACAGGCAGATATCATTCCTGCATTCAAAAAGTGAAGCTGTGAATTGCCTGGCAGTTACTATCCTATTAGCCTCACATCATTTTAATCTATACTTCTAGAGTCGATTATTAGAGATAGAATAACTGCCTACCTGGAACAACAGTCTGATCAATACTATACAGCCATGTCTTAGAAGGTGAAGATCATATCATACAAATCAACTTGAATTTTATCATAGAATATTCAGTACCCACGACAAGACTAAAGCAATGGATATTCTATTTTGGACTTACAGAAAGTATTCGACAACCCTCCATTGTTAAATTTATGAATGAAGCCTGGGCCTTGTGGATTACTGGTTGCTTAGGAAATGGATAGGAATTTGATCACAAGATAGGAGGCAAAGAGTTGTAATGAATGATGAATCATTGCCATGGTCATCCATTATGGATCTGGACATTGGCCAATACTTTTCATCGTTTATGTTTATATAACGATTCTGATATAGAGCTGAATAACATTGTCCAAATTTGCAGATGACACAAAGATCGCCAATGCCATATTAACAAAGGAAGATAGGCTAAGATTATGAGAGGATCATGATAAAATCGCTGAATGGTTTGAAAAGAAGGTAAATGTTATTTAACAGTAATAAATGTGAGCATTACTAGAAGAAGACCTCAACAAAGAATGTGATTATGAACTGATGAGCCACAAGATGAAGGACATCCCTCAAGTATGAGGGATTTAGGGGTCACCGTCTCCAACAACTTCAGATTCTCCCAGTATTGTAATGAAGCTGCCATGAAAGCAAATAGGATGTTAGGGTTTATTAACAGAAACTTTTCATACAAAAGCAAGGATGTGATATTGCCACTATACCTATGTCTAGTTCGACCCCTTTTGGTAATGTTTGCTGTTGTAGAAAAGTATCGTAGCCGTTGGTGAGTTTCCACCTGTGCAGTGCACAGCTTGATCTCAGTACTCAATTTAGAGACTTTTATTGAGACACTTATATATTCCCTTATATATTTGACTTTGGCTTTCCACTGTACTATTTATGATTTTATTCATACCAGCTTTTTCATTGAATTTTTTTTTTAACCCTGTAAGATATCCATTTTTTTTTTTCCCAAAAAAGTTTAGTTTATACCATGTACTCTAACATATCTCATCTTTTCGAATGACTGATGTTTTTCATTTCATAGTTCCTTTAGGGTTTTTGCAGTTTGCCTGCCTCGTAATATCGCTGATATGTCATAGCTTTTAACATTTTTATATGTCTTTGCTTGAATTCCACCATCGGGATTCAAAACAATTATTTTAAAAGTTTTTGCAATCATTTCATATTTCAAATTTAAACTGTAACAATTTTACAATCCGTTCATATTTCAGACTTAAACTTCCTTTAAATTCATGTTCATTTACTTTCCCTCATGTGCATTTACTAATTGATTTACCATTTTTAAGGTATAATAATTTTGTTACTATTATGATATCACCCTCTCATAAGAATATTCCAGTTTTACTGTAGCTGTCATCAGTGCTACATCACTGCTTTTGGTTTTGAATATAACCTCTCTCACCACCCTATTTATCTATGCACTGATAACCATGTTGACATATTATGTAATTGTATTTAACCAAAAATGAATTCCTTTGCCCTTTTTGAATTGAGGAATACTCCACTGTACCATAGTTTAAGTTCTTTCAGGCTTTTGGTAGCTTTTCCTCCATTATATACTTTTACTATATCTAGAAAGGGTTTTCATACTGACTCTTCATATAAGCCATTTGTAGATCAGTTGATTATGTATTGTCACCTATTTTATATAGATACTTATATTCAGTGCTCTCTAGACTAACACATTTATTATTAATATATAGCTTACTTGAAATTTTATCCTTTTTTTTTTTCCACCTCTCATTTTGATTTTCTTATTGTGATCTCATTTAACAAACATGGATACCTTTTTAATTATTGAACATATTATTTACCCTTTTTCATGCTGGTAAAATGGTAACTCAGTGTTTCAGGTGATTTAGATTATTTACTATCTGGAGTTTATTTTTCTCTACAGGTATCCGTTACTCTTTGGATGTATGTGCTGATGAGGTTAAAGCTCTGTCCGCCTTGATGACATTTAAGTGTTCCTGTGTCGATGTACCCTTTGGAGGAGCTAAAGCTGGCCTTAAGATTAACCCCCGCGAGTATTCCATTGGTGAACTAGAGAAGATCACACGTCGCTTCACCCTGGAGCTGGCTAAAAAGGGTTTCATTGGTCAGTATGGGAAGCTTCAGCTGAGGAAGAAGTACTTAGTTTAAGAATGATTAAGATTTAGGGTTGATGGGTTTTATTAAGAATTAGAATCTTTCATTAAGTGGAAGTATACATAAGGCAGTAGACTTTGAAGTGTTGTTCCAAATTCATTTTGTACATACACAACAACGAAGCTATCGCATAGGCTTAGCAGTTGATTGCCAGTTTGACGAAGTCTAAGCCTGAGGATTAGATAACCTGAGTAGTCTGATACTAGTCACCATAGTAATGGGTAGAAGATTATAATACTGTGGATTTATTTTTCCAAAATGCTGTATATCTGTATGAAATTACAGGTAATGATAATACATATACCGTGTGTGTGCAGTTACATGCCTAGTCATGTTATCTCAACACAATGCAATCCCAAATATGTCATGGATACAAGCTGAGGACCTAGATTATTTCACAATAACTGGTGTAACCTATATATTAAAATGCCTTTGTCAGACTTGTTGTATTTGCTGTGTATATGTACAATGACACAGTGGTTATTTGGCAGGAGGAAAATATATTTACTTTTTGATGACCTTGCTGATGCTAGAAATGGCAGTCAAGTATGATAAATAAATATAAATATTTTGACATTTGTTAAACAGGCTCTCTTACAAAAAATATCAAGGTATTTTTATTGCATATTACAAAGACTATCACTCATAACTTTAATGCTTATCTTTTTGTATTGTGTGTTTTTCTGCAGTAGTTTGTGAACTGCTCATTAATATAGCTGCAGCCTCCCAGTTCCACGTCTCACTCCAAAGTGGCATACTAAAGACCAGTATATCAGTTTGACGATAGTAAAATGATATTCCTTCATAAACCAATGATATAAGAAGCAAATGTTCCAGTACCAGGTATTAAGGCTTTCACTTTGAAGTATAGTGGTTTTGTTCATGCATAGTTAAGCTTCAGTGTTGACTTGTACAAGATGAATAGTGGAAGTAACAGTGAAATAGATCGTGTTAAAGGATACATAAAGGAATAATGAAACAATGAAATGGGATGAAATATTTCTTGAGTTAGATTTATTTTCAAGTAGAGTATAGAAGTACACTCTTGGCATACTGTAATCACATATTTGTATGGTATAAGGAGAGAGCTTTATGCTTGTAGGGCCTCACCTCTCTTAAGTTTCTTGGCACTTTGAACTTCTCAATAGTAAATTGGAATTTTTCAAGACAAGTTATGGTTATGAACAGAATTACAATGTAGATTGCAAGGCATATAAAAATACAAAGACCTTCAGCACACTAAGGTTCCCCAGAAGGAAATAGTGAAGTGCCACTTAGAACTTTACCACCCCGCCAGTTTTAAGTTTATGATGTAATTTTAATAGTACTAATGATATTAATACCCTAATTGAAATGATTATAGTGAAAGGAATGTAAAAAAGATGGAACATGATAAAGTGAAAAGAGTGCAGTAAACCCTTGATTAAGTGGTCCCAGATATAATGGATTTCAGATTTATCGAACCAGGCAAATAGTGATATGTTGAGTAATGATGATTTAAAGAATAAAAGAATATCTCAAAGGCTGCACCAAGGGCTTTTCATATTGCTCTTTTTCGTAATATGGGGCATACTCGCTTTGTTTTGGTCTCGGTCTGCCTCAAGCTATCATGTGGTCAGGTTGTATGCAGAAAACTGACCTTATTTATTAGATAATTTTACAATCCTTACAGATCAAAATGGCATCAAGTAATAAAGGAGTTAAAGAAAGCACATAAATTGTATATTGTATTAAAAATGGCCCATAGGTTACATTCACTTTAATGAGTTTTGGCATTAATAGACCCCCTATCCCCTATTAGTCCGTTAAATTGAGGGTATTAAAAATGATATTTATAAAAGTTATGTGATTAATGATAATTATGATAATGAAAATAATGATAATAAAAGTAACAGATGAGGAAATTAGTGAAGGTAATAATTCTGTATTGGTTATCGAGATACTTTACAAAAAGTTGAATACTGCTATGTTACAGAGTGTCCTTTCCTTTGAAATTAGTGAACTCATAAGGCCCTATGGACATTAGATTTTTTGGTTTGTAGAACTACCACAGTGCTGCTTTCATAATTCTATTTACTCTCATCCATACAGTGATATGGGTTTGAAGTGAGTATTGATACAAACGCAGTAAAATACCTTATATAATTAAGTGATGATTAGGAGTAGAATGATGCTGAGCTGCTCTTGGAAAGCTGCCTTAGCAGGGAAGTTGGACTACATAATGGTTTATGGTACTTCATTGGTGTACCTCGTGATACAGTTTGAATTCAGCCAAGGGTTTGAACTTTTTTCTTAGTAAAATATTAACATTGTCAAGCTCATTTTCTTGTGGCATATTTCATACTTTTAGCTTAATCTCGCTCATTAGTTTACAAAGAAATACTATTAGAGTGTTATCTACCACAGAGTTTGAATGATTCATGCAAGACCTAACATTCTGGGGTTTTCATGAATATTTTTGATTTCCTCTTTATCCAAGATTTTACCTTATTCTATTTATTTCTGTAATGTCCTGTTGTACTTGTCTCTGTTCCCATCATATTAAATTCTTATTTTCATATTTTCCAGGTGATTTTTGTACTTGCTTTGACTGTGACTTCAGCTTGTCATCTTAATCACAAGCACACAGGCCCTGAAATATGATTAAACAGTAATGCAAAAAAATTTACTCGGGTTTATAGTGATCTTGTGTGGTCATCAACGGCTAAGATAGTCATTACATTCCTTATCTAGCTTCTACCCCATATGATATGGTGACTGCAATCACACCATGAACTCAGAATGATATTATATGCTGTTTTTTAAACATTTCATCATTTTGCATGAGAAAAAAGCTTCCCCAGGAAAGTATACTCACTTGATTGTGTAGCACCCTAGTTCAAATTTATATCATGGTTTTTCTTTGCATTTGTTTTAATCCTTTCCTTGTGGCCATGTCATGCTATGAAGAAACATGGTAAGTTTAAGTCTGGCTAAATATTTAGTGTATTTCTCTGAGAATTAGGTCAAAACATGTTTTGTTTTTTCTGTGTTTAGCTTACAAGGGTAGTTTCATATTACTGTATTACTTATTTTTATATGGCGGTTGTGATACTGCTAGGATATTAAGGATGACTAGCTCTATGATAAGACTTGATTTTTTTTGGGATTAATTTTTTTTTTTTTTTTCCAAAAGAGGGAACAGAGAAGGGGGCCAGGTGAGGATATTCCCTCAAAGGCCGAGTCCTCTGTTCTTAACGCTACCTCGCTATCGCGGGAAATGGCGAATAATAAGAAAAAAATGATCTGCAGCCATACTGAAGTTATGCTAAGCACAGCAACTGCAACCTCATTTCAAATGGGTTTCATCTTCCCAGCTTCATTTAAATATTAAAGTGCACTTTTTTGTTATGCAGAGCTGCCTTGTCATCAGCGACTATGATTAGCATCAAGGAAAAAATCCTGCCATATCAGCTATGCATATATAGCTGAGCCTCGAGGATGGTATAGCCCTATCCATTCCACTCACGTGTGCTAATTAATTTTTGCAACCACCATGCAGCTGTGTGCAAAGACCAGCAAATCTGAGATTGTCTCCAGGGAACTTGATAGTGATTTGATTTCAATAGATGTTGAACAAAATTCTGATCAAAGATATGTGATCTTTATCATGGTAAAGATGAATGGAATATCCTAGAACAAGGGAGTAAAGGCACATGTAGTTGGCTTAGGTAATTATGCAGTGAATAAACAATGCACTACAAAAAATAGTGAATGATGTGTATGTCTGATAATCTAAATAAAAGGTAATGAATAAGTGATACATCTGAATATTCTATAAAGGTTAACCGTAAAGATCCTACAGTGCACACTGATACATGCTAAATAATTGCGATCTATCATTAACTATCATGTTACTACGAATGCTCTATGTTATCATGAAATAAAAACAAATACAGGTGTCCCTTGCACACTGCTGAGGGTTACGTTCCTAGAACACCAAGGGTTGGCAAGGTTCAGGCCTACTGGGAAATGGAGTGATTAGGGTGGTGAACCTTGAGCTATATCCATTTAGTCCTATAATGAGCACTTTCAAGTGAAAAATAAGTGTGCTATGCTTCAAAATTATGATTACTCTCAGAAAGTACAATTAAATGATGTAAAAAAATCTAAAGTAATAGTATAATGGCAGTATGTCATCAGTGATGTTGCACCGCTATACTCTTTAACAAAGCAGCCAGTCAGCTATATGTTATTTAAAGTCTGCCTGCGTGCACCCCAGCAACACTGCCTGGTTTTTAACCTCCTCCTAGAAATGGTGGTCTGCATGGCAAGACCACAGGCAGCCTGCAGTCACATGACACTTGGCCAATGCTATATATCTATGTTTCTAATACCCATTCCCTTCATGAACTCCCTCAAGGGGGTGGCCACAGCAAAAGTCTCCATAACTGGTGAACTCGTGCTGCTTCTTAGCCTTTTGTGCCTCACCCTTACTAGGCAAAAAGCAGGGTTAGCATACAGCATTCACATGAAAATCTATAGTTGTGAAGAAAGAGTTAAGTGCTGTTAAGTGTTATGTGGGAGATTCACTAAGCAGCCATCTGTAATCTTCAAGACGACCAGGATGGTAGCACCGATTATACATACAATGCATGGATAATATTTTGGTGGTGCCATGGAAAACAATGGATAATCAAAACTTGATGCTTTGGTTGGTAAAACTGCATACATAATTCTGAGTATGTATACTCAAAACTGTGGTAAGAAAGGGACCTTTGTAACTTGTGCTTCAGGCAAGCCCCACTTCTAATCATGAGAAGAATTGGGTGACTCCAGATGACCCAGGGTCTCTTTCCTTAAGATTCAAAGTAGTCTTTGTTTTCCCCTGAACATTATTGAATGGCAAATTACGTAAAAGTCAAATGTAATTACGGTTTCTTATTAAAAAACAATTAGGTAAAGTACACTACTATTGATGCCCATGACTTGCTCACATGCAGATTATCATATATCTGTATCTTCTTTCTAAGCTGCAGACAGTTCTTTCAACCATTTGTGGTAGTCCTTATGTTCCAACACTTGTGAAGTATTTGCAAATTTCAAACTTCTGCATTTCACCTCAATTTAATGATGACCATTCCATACAATAGTATACTGAGAAAGACAGAGATCACAACATCAGTCTCTTAACTAAAAAACTGTCAAAATTCAAAAGGCAATCACTAAGCATATGCATCACCAGCCATTCATCTGTGGAATGTGCCCATGCATAACTACTGGGTTCAGGGGTTTGAAGGCTCTTCTTTATTTTGCACTGTGATTAAACAAACCCAATATTAATGTTTTCACTCTGGTAGTTGCCATTCTAATCTCTGTTTCTTCAACATTTCAGGAAAGGCCATTATTATAACATGTGCTTGCAAAAAGGTGTAACCTACATTTGACCTTTCCAGCACTGATGACCTTATAAGATGCTTTTGTACTATGGCTTAATTTCACCAAAGTTTTTGGCAATATGTTGCTCTTCACCTAATAAGATTACTACCAGGACTGAAAACAAAACTACATTAAATTAGTCCCAGAAATAAGTTATCTACCTATATCTCTGATGCCTATTCCAATTGGAACTCCTTCACAGGGGCAGCCACGGCAATAGAGACTCCATAACTCGTGAACTCTAATACCACTTCTTAGCCTTTAGTGCCTCACCCTTAACAGGCCACTGGCAGATGGCAATTCTAGCAGAGATAAGCAAAGCTAGCCGTGAGACAGTGACAGCCAAAGTCAGAATGTAATGTAAGCTCACAACAAAATTTTACTCAGAAGAATGCAATTGCTTCAAAGAATGTCATAAATGGCTCCTCCTCTCATCGTGAAGGTCCATGAAATCCAGCCTGCGTTCTTTGTTGTTGTCATCAGACATTATCACTAAGATCTTTAACACTTCCTTCACTATGTGGTAATGTTCCTTAGTCAGGTACTTTGTAAAGCATTTGATTATCTCATTTCCCCTTTGATATAGCTTGAATGTTTCACCATTAAAACACTTTTTCAGTGGCCTATTGGAAAATTTTGTTAAAGCCTAACAGTAAAGATCTAAGCACAGTTCCTTGGGGACACACAGTTGCCAGGCACTAGACACCCACCTTCCAACTTCTTTGCATTTTGTGAACTATGATACCAAGGTTGCATCTATCAAAGGATTTTGCAGTCTGTGTCAGCATTTTGTTTGTTCTCCAGAACTGATCAATCAATTTAGAGTTGTATGAGCTTCTGGCCTTGAAACCTTGCTATCTTGGGTTGTGTTGATAATGTGATTCATACCAGTGAACTTCGAATCCACAAAAAGAACTCACTTTTGATAAAACACAACATTCGACTATAACAACTGTAAATATCAACTGATTCACTTCAAAACTGTCCAATTACCTTAAACAGTAGTAATACTTGGAATAAAACTTTCTTTTACTACAGGAAACAATAATTACGGCACTAAAAGTCTTAGGAAAAGAATATACACACACACCGAACCAATGTTATTTTCATTTCATTACAAATATTCAATACTTCTGTACTCCTCACACTTTCGTGATTATATGCCAGAAAACCTTCCATTAATTTACATCATTCATAATGTAGCTGATCTCATTTGAACCACTTACAAAAACAGCAAATTCAGTATATCATTACCCAACACTTCTCAGAACAGCAACGACTTCAGTAAGTGCTATTTGTAACTCCATGGAAAAAATATGCCCACACCACTGCCCCAATGTTTAAAAAATCTAGATCTATGGGAAACTGTAAAAGACATTCCCATCTCAGTGTCAATACATGCAGCTGTCATACTCATTAATCCTATACTTTTTTTTAAAGTAATACATGATCTGTGATATTCAAGTAACTATATGGCAAATGAGCAAAAAATTATAGAAAACCTCCACCAACTCATTGACTATACAGATGGATGTAACATTAACCAAGCTATGAATATCAGATGGACCTTTCATGATACTGATTTATCTACCTAATAAGAACAAATTTTCCTATCAAGTCTGCAAATCTTCCTTTTCAGGGAGAAAAGAAACTTGAATTTCAATGGGAAAAGATTTAAAATCCGCAATTCTTGAATAACTTTCGATATTACCACCTTAAAAATATTTTGAAGTTGTAATAGTTGGTAGGCAGCCGCTGACAAGGAGGTAAGTAACCCATAATACCTGCCTGAGTATTGAGAGGGTTAGTGATGGCGGCACAGTGAGCCAGCACTTCAATGGTTGTCAAGTTGACCTCCTTTGATCCAGGTAGCTGTTTTTTCATTCTGCCTTACCCACAAATATACAATCTCTCCTTGTTACAAATAACACTTGAAAACACTTAAACAACAGATTCTTTGCAACTAGATTTTCCTGTGGTGAATGCTTTGCACTAGCCCTGCCTGTTGGCAAAATGGTAGGAGCAACAGATGGGAGTAGTAGGTAGAAACGTTAGACAGAACCTTTAGGTATAGGTAGGTAGGAACATTAGGTAGAAGTGGTAGGTTGTAACATTAATCAAGAATATCATGTACACACCTCTGATAGAAATCAAGAATATTATGCACACACCTCTAATAGAAATCAAGAGTATTATGTACACACATCTGATCGAAATCAAGAATATATGTACACACACCTGATAGAAATCAAGATTATGAACACACATCTGATAGAAAAATCTGAAAACACTGCACAAGGGTTGTCCACTGACAGTTGCCTGATAAAGGTAAGGCACTAAAGGATTAGAAGCAGCACCAGAGTTCAACAGTTACGGAAACTATTTTGACATGGCCACCCCCTTGAGGGAGTTCCCAAAGGGAATGGGTGTCAGAGATATTGATAGATAGATAAATAGAAATCTTTAGAAATTCTTCTTAACAATGTGCAATGACAATGCTAAAGGAATGTTTTGCTTCCTCCTTTCTGGAGTAGGACGATACATGTTAGTTTCAAAGTTACTGGAATTATGCCAATCAAAGCTTTTTCTCAGCAGGATTTTAAGTGCTTGTACTGCAGTATTTTGCATTTCTTTAGAAAGAAGTTTCAGGAAACTGGACCAGGAGGAGAATGCATAGGTATGCTCTCAATAACTCTTTTGATGCACTGGATATAAAAAGCCAGGCAACGAAACGTAATATAAGATGAACTTATCATGTATGAAGTGTCAAAAAAAGAATGATCTTAATCATAAAGTGCAGTCTGTTTCTGAGGGCCAATCAGGGTCTGCTGCAATGGTAGGCATTTGGAATAGACAAGCGGAATGAAAATGACAACAAGGATTGGTCTCAAAAGTAGGAGAAACAAAAGGGATGGGACAATCAAAGCGATGGAATGAAGGAAGGGTCTTTGGATTACTGAGGCCTAAAAATTCGGGAAAATAAGAGGCATGCACTGGAGAGAACAAAAGGGAGCAAAATTGGTATACAAGGGGGGACATCCCCACATGGCTGAACCATAGCAGAGGGGGCATTCTGGGTCAACCATGGAGAACACAGGCTTTGGTTTCAGTACAATAAAGATGACAACTAGAGACAAATGTACACATGAATAAACTCTTCATTTGGTGATAACATTAACTTCCTAAAGCAAGAAAAGCCATTAGGTATTCATTTTTCCATTTTTCATAATAAGGGACTGCAAAAGTATTTGGATCACAAAAATCCTATAACTCTAAAAATCTGTAATATCTATCTTTTCTTCAACACCTGTATTTCTGGAATTTTTTTCCTCTAAATGAGTGACATCAGATTACCTGTATTGACATTTAATAAAAACAACAACAACAATACCACAGTAAACAATACTTATCAGCTTATCACTACTACTCACCTCATACATCAAAGGTTTGAGGTAGGTGTGGTTAGGGAGAACAACGGCCCAGTGACAGTAACGGGAGAGGGTCCAGCATGTGATGGAACGAACCAGAGCCTTCTTGTCTTGGAGGCAGTTAATCAGGTACGGTATGAGCTCAGGGAGATGTTGGGTCATGCATGCAACCTTCTGCAATGGCTCCCAAGGCAAGGATCCCTGAACAAAAGCAAAAATCATAAATGAAATTATCAAGATCATTAACAGCACCATTAATAGCCAAAAAAATTTATACCTACATCTTTCTACCTACCATTTATGTGAGGTGCTTTAAGAACTGCAGCCTATAAACTTTTTAACATAACACTATCTTATATACAAAGACAACCCAACTTTCTCTACACAGAGGAGTGCTTATGCATGATTATTCATAAATGCAATCCACAGAAAATCATAACAACATGGCTGAAGAGCAGAACTGGAAGAAACCATAATGAAAATAAAGAACTTATGGAATACAGGTTAGCAATTATCAGGAGTTACCTAAGGGGTAACCCTAAAAGAATGATGAAAAAGGCACTGGGTTTCTCCCAAAAGTCACATATATCAATTATTTATGAAAAAGAAAATATTGCAACTTGGTAACCTAAGTGAATCCTCAAATATTAAGAATTGTATATTTCATTAGTGCTTTAGTTTCCC
This sequence comes from Panulirus laevicauda, assembly GCA_032273605.1. Taxonomy (NCBI): domain Eukaryota; kingdom Metazoa; phylum Arthropoda; class Malacostraca; order Decapoda; family Palinuridae; genus Panulirus; species Panulirus laevicauda. Next base: position 15,950 of record JAUTXX010086726.1, read on the forward strand.
AAGAGAATACACAGACATTAAGATATGTACAGTACACTGGTGTCACAGTTCTACACTATTAAGTTTTCATATAATACAGCAACCTAAATTATCCAAGGGTGTTCAAATAATTCATGAAAAACCATAGACAGATTAAAGGAGCCTGGTTGTGGATATGGAGCTCTGGTTTCAGTGCATCATACATGACAGCTAGGGAGTGGATGTAAGCGATAGAGACCATTCTTCATCTTTTACTTGCACAAGAAGCCATCCACATCAGAACCATCAGATCCAGCTTGAAAATTGAGCAAGTTAGTTCCTAAATGTCCTGGCCCTTTGGGAAACTCCTGAAGAAACTTTAAGAAGACTACCAAAAAATTGTACAGCAAATAGAAACTGAACATAAGAAAACAAATCGGAGAATGGACCATATCTTTCAATCTCCCATGCTTCCAAGAAAATATCCTGCCTGGCTACATCAACAGGGTATCTGAAACATCTGTGGTACACCATGTAAAGGTCTGTGGGGCCTGGATGTGGATAAGGAGCTGTGGTTTCAGTGCATTACACTTGACAGCTAGAGATTGAGTGTGAATGAAATGTGGACTTTTTTCATCTGTTTGTCCAGGCAGTATCTTGCTGAAACAGGGTAGAAATGCTGTTTCCTGTGGGGCAGGGCAGCACCGGGAATGGATAAAGGCAAGCGAGTATGAATAAGTATGAATATGTACATGTGTGTAAATGTAGGTCTGTGTATGTGTAGGTATATGTATGTATAAGTGCATATGCTGTTAAGTATATGTATGTATGTGTGCAAGTATGGGCATTTATGAATATATACACGTATATGAGTGGATGGGCAAATCTTCGTCTGTTTTCTGGCGCTACCTCACTAGCGCGGGAAACAGGGATTAAGTATAATAATAATTTTTTTTTTTGCT
>JAUTXX010086835.1:0-28170 GCA_032273605.1 Panulirus laevicauda
CATTCCCAGTCGATCCTACCCTGTAGATAATGTTAACCATTCCTTACCTGTAGATACACTTACCTATTCCTTCACTTTGAATAATTTCGTCATTCCTTCTCTGCTGATACAGTTAAACATTCCTTCTTTGTAGTTGCAGTCAACTATTCCTTCCCTGTAGATACAGTTTATCACTGATTCCCTGTAGATAAGTAAATCATTCCTTTTCTCTGAATACAATTAACCAATCCTTCCCGGTAGATACAGTTAAACATTCCTTCCTAGTAGATACAATTAGCCATTTCTTCCCTGTAGATATAGTTAGGCAATCCATTCCCCTTGATATAATCAGCCATTCCTTTCCTGTCGATTCAGTTAAATATTCTTTCCCTGTAGATACAGTTAGCCACTCCTTCCCTGTAGATACATTTAACCATTCCTTTCCTTTAGTTACAGTTAGCACTCCTTCTCTGTAGATACATTTAACCATTCCTTTCCTTTAGATACAATTAGTTCTTCCTTCCCCGTAGACACAGAAAACCATTCCTTTCCTCTAGATACAGCTAGCCACTAATTCCCTGTAAATACAGTTAACCGTTCCTTTCCATTAGACACTTTTCGCTATTCCTTCCCTGCAGATACACTTAGCCTTTCCTTCTCTCTAGAAACAGTTATCTATTCCTTCCCTGTAGATACAGTTAACCATTCCTTCTCTGTAAATACAGTTAACATTTCCTTTTTATTCGATCCAGTTACGTACTCCTTCCCTGTATATACAGTGAAACATTCCTTCTCTGTAGGTACACTTAGCTATTCCTTCCCTGTATATACAGTGAAACATTCCTTCTCTGTAGGTACACTTAGCTATTCCTTCCTTGTAGATACATTTAGCCCTTACCTTTCTGTTGATAAAGTTTTCCATTCCTTCGATGAGAATATCTATTCATTCCCTGTTGATACAGTTAGTCATTTGTTCCCTGTATGTACATTAAGCCATTCCTTCCCTGTGGATTCAGGTAGGCATTTCTTCCACCTAGTTATAGTTAGCCATTCCTTTCCTGTAGATACAGTTTACCATTCGTTCCCTATAGATTCAGTAAGCCATTCCTTCCCTGTAGATACAGTAAGCCATTCCTTTCCTTTGATGCATTTAACCATTCCTTCCCTCTAGATATATCTAGCCATTCCTTCCCTGCAGATACGGTTATCCATTTCTTCCCGGTAGATACACATATCCATTCCTTCCTTGTAAATACATTTTGCTATTCTCTCTCTCTCTCTCTCTTTATACAGTTAGCCATCACTTCCTTGTAGTTAAAGATAACCATTCCTTCCCAGTAGATACATTTAGCCATTCCTTCCTAGTAGATATAGATAGGAATTCCTTTCCTGTACATGCACTTACCTATTCCTTCTCTGTAGGTTCACTTAGCTATTCCTTCCCTGTAGATACATTTAGCCATTCCATTTCTGTTGATGCAGTTATCCATTCCTTCTCTGAAAATATACTTATCCATTCCTTCTCTGTTGACGGAGTTAGCGATTTCTTACCTGTACTTACGCTTAGCCATTCCTTTCCTGTAGATAGTTTAAGCCATTCTTCCTTGTTCATGCAGTTAGTAATTTCCTCCATGTAGATGCAGTTTGTCATTTCTTCCCTGTATCCTTGTAAATATACTTAGCCAATTGTCCCTGGGAGATACAGTTAGCCATTTTTTCCCTGCATTTACAGTTAGCCATTCCTACCCTGTAGATACAGTTTGCAATTCCTTTATTGTGGATAAACTTAGCCATTCTTTCGTTGTAGACAGAACAAGTCATTCCTTTTTCTGTAGATAATGTTTGTCATTTCCTTCCCTGTAGATGCAAACAGTCATTCCTTCCTTGTAGATACATTTAGCCATTTCTTCCATGTAGACACAGTTAACAATTTCTTCCCTGTACATATTGTTAGCCATTCCTTGTTTGTAGCTACTGTTGGCTATTTTCATTATGTAGATACAGTTAACCCTTCCTTCTTTGTAGATTCTTTTTGCTGTTGCTTCCTTTTAGACAGTTTGCAATTCCTTTCCTGTTATTCCTTCCCTTTAAATAAATTGTCATTTCATACTTGTAGATAGAGTCAGCCATTCCTACCCTGTAGATACAGTTGACCAATTCCTTCTTTGTAGATACTTTTTGCTATTGCGTCCTTTTAGATACAGTTTGTAATTCCTTCACTGTAGATACAGTCAGCCATTCCCACCCTATTGACAGAGTTAGTTATTCCATCCCTGTAGACAGAGATAGCCATTCCTTCCTTGCAGATACTATTAGCCATTCCTTCCCCTTACAGACAAATAGCCATTAAATCGCTGTATATACTGTTAACCATTCATTCCTTTAGGGTACAGATAGCAAATCCTTTCCCGTGAATCCAGTTAGCCATTCCTTCCCTGTAGACAAGATTAGCCATTCCTTCCCTGCAAATATAGCTAAACCTCAATTATCCTGTATTCTTGTAGGTACAGTTAGTATTTTTCTACATGTAGATACGGTTATCCATTGCTTCCCTATAGTTACAGTTAGAGATATCTTCCTTGTAAATAAAGTTTAGCATTCCTTCCCTGTAAATACGGCTAGCCATTCCTTCCCTGTATATATAGAATTAGCTGTTCATTTCCTCTTGATACAGTTAGCCATTTCTTTCCTGTAGATGGAGTTAGCTATCCCATCCCTGTAATACCGCTAGCTATTCGTCTCCTGAAAGTACAATTAGTTATTTTTTTCCTAGTAGATATGGCTAGCCATTCCTTTCCTGTAGATAGTTTTCTATACCCCCTCAGTAGATACAGTAAACTATTTTTACTTTGTACGTACGCTCAGCTAATCCTTCCCTGTAGATGCAATTACCTATCCCTTAGAGTAGATACAATTTGCAACTTCTTCACTGTAGGTACACTTAGATATTCCTTCCCCTTAGATATAGTAAACCATTCCTTTCCTTTAGATGTAGTTAACGATTAACTCCCTGTAGATACAGTTACCCATTCCCACCCTGTAGATACATTTAAGCATTTCGTTTCCTTAGACACAATTAGCCATTCCTTCCCCGCACATAAAATTAGCAATTCCTTACCTCTAGATAAAGTTAGCTCTTCCTTCCCTATATATGCAGTTAGCTACTCCTTTCCTGTAGATACAGTTAGCCATTCCTTCCATGTAGTTACAAATAACCATTCCTTTCCTGTAGATACAATTGGCCATTCCTTTCCCCTAAATATAGTTAGCCATTCCTTTCCTGTGGATACAATCAACCATTCCTTTCCTGTGGATACAATCAACCATTCCTTCCCTGTAGACAAAGTTAGCCATTCCTTCCCTGTAGATACGGTTAGTCATTACTTTAAGCATTCCTTCCCTGTAGATACAGTTACCTATTCTTCACTGTAGATACAATCAACCTTTCCTTCCCTGTAGATACACTTATATATTCCTTCACTGTAGATATATTTTGCCATTCCTTCTCTCTTGATACAGTTAGCCATTCTTCCCTGTAGATACGGTTTGTCACTCATTCCTTTAATCAACCATTCCCTTCATGTAGATACAATTAGGCATTGCTTCCCTGTAGATACAATTAGCTATTCCTTCCCAGTAGATACAGCTGCGCATTCCTTCCCTGTCGATACACTTATCTATTCCTTCCATGATGATTCATTTAGCCATTCCTTCTCTGTTGAAAGAGTTTGACATTGCTTCCTTGTAGATGCAATAGGCTATTCCTTCCATTTTGATACACTTAGTCATTTCTCCCCTGCAGATGAAGTTAGCCGTTCTTTCCTAATAGACAGATTTAACCATTTCCATTCTATAGATACAGTTAGCTATTCCTTCACTGTAAATATAGTTAGCCATTTACCTATCTATTCCTTATGTATATAATTCGCCTTTCCTTCCCTGTTAACCATTGTTACTCTTTACATATAGGTAGCCATTCTTTCCATGTAGATACACTTACCTATTCCTTCCCTGAAGATACAAGTCGCTATTCCTTCCCTGCAGATACATGTGGCAATTCCTTTTCTGTTGATACAATACCCATTCCTTCTCTGTAAATATATTTAACTTTTCCTTCTCTGTTGATACAATTAGCCATTTCTTCCCTGTACATACAGTTAGCCATTCCTTGTAGATATAGTAAGCCATTTTTCCTTGTACATATAGTTAGCAATTTTCTTCTTGTAGATGCAGTTAATCATTTCTTCCCTGTTTCCTTGTAATTATAGAGCTATTTTTCCTTTGTAGATACGGTTAACCATTTTTTCCCTGTATGTACAGTTAGCCATTCCTTCTGTACATGCAGTTAGTCATTCCTTTTTATAGATTCCCTTTTAGATAGAATAAGTCATTCTTTTCTTGTAGATAATGTTCGTCATTCATTCCCTGGAGATGCAATCAGTCATTTCCTCCTTGTAGATACACTTATCCACTTCTTCCGTGTAGATACAGTTAACAATTTCTTCCTTGTATATACAGCCATTCCTTCTTTGTAGACACAGTTAGCTATTTTTTTCTGTAGATATATATAACCATTTCTTCTTTGTAGATACTTTTTGCTATTGCCTTCTTGTAGATAGAGTAAGCAATTCTTTCACTGTAGATGGTTATTCCTTTCTTCTGAATACGCTACCTTCCTTGTAGATACAATCAGCCATTCCTTCCCTGTACACATTTAGCTATTCCTTCCCTGTAGATATATTCGGCCATTCCTTCCCTGTAGATACAGTTAACCATTCCTTCCCTGTAGATACACTTACCTGTTCCTTCAGTTATATACATTTAGATATTCCTTCCCTGTAGATACATTTTGCCATTCCTTTTCTGCTGATACTGTTAGCCTTTCCTTCTCTGTAAATTTATTTAGACATTCCTTCCATGTTGATACAGTTAGCCATTTCTTTCCTGTACGTACATTTAACCATTCCTTCTTTGTAGATACAGTAAGCCTTTTTAATTGTACATATCGTCAGCAAGTTCTTCCTTGTAGATGCAGTTAATCATTTCTTCCTTGTAAATATAGTTAGCCGATTTCCCGTGGTTGATACAGTTAGCTAGTTTTTACCTGTATGTACAATTAGCCATTCCTTCCCTGTATATACAGTTAGCCATTCCATTCTTGTAGATTCTCATGGCCATTCTTTCCTAATAGACCGAATAAGCTATTCCTTTCTTGTAGGTAATGTTAGTGACTCCTTCCTTGTGGATGCAATCAGCCAATCCTTCCTTGTAGATATATTTTTAGCCATTTTCTTCTATATTCATAGTTAACAATCTCTTCCCTGAGTATACGGTTAGCCATTTCTTCCTTTTAGATAGAGTTAGCTATCTTTATTCTGTAAATACTGTTAACCATTCCTTCTTTGTGGATACTTTTTAGTATTGCTGAATTTCATATATAGTTAGCAATTCTTTCACAGTAGAAAGTTATTCCTTCCTTCTAAATACACTTAGTCATTCTATCCTTGCAGATAGACTCAGACATTCCTAACCTGTAGACACATTTAGCTATTTTATCCTTGTACATAGAGATAGCCATTCCTTCATAGCAACTACTGTTAGCCATTCCTTACTAGCAACTTCCTTTTCTGTAAATACTGTTGGCCATTCCTTCCCTGTAGATATAGTTAGCTGTCCATTATCCTGTATCCTTGTAGGTACAAGTAACTTTTTTCCTATAGATAAAGTTATCCATTTCTTAACCGTAGTTACTATTAGCCATTTCTTTCTTGTAAATAAAGTTAAGAGTTCCTCCCCTGTAGATAAAATTTGCCATTGCTTTCCCGTAAATCCAGTTAGCCATTCCTTCCTTGCAGATACAGTTACCCATTTCTTTGCTGCAGATACATTTAGCTATTCCATCCATGTGGTACAGCTAGCTATTTCTTTCTTAAAGGTACAATTAGTTATTTCTTCCTTGTAGATATAGTTAGTCATTCCTTTCCTGTAGATACAATTAACCATTCCTTTCCTGTAGATACAAATAGCCATTCCTCCCCTGTAGCTACAGTTAGGCATTCCTTCCACCTAGATTTTGTTAGACATTCGTTTCCAGTAGATACGGTTAACCATTTCATCCCTGCATATACAGTTAGCCTTTCCTTTACTGAAGATAGTTAACTATTCTTTTCCTGTAGATACAATTAACCATTTCTTTCCAGTAGATACAGTTAGCCATTATTTCTCACTAGATACAGTTAGCTATGCCTTTCTTGTAGGTACAATTAGCCATTCTTCCTTTCAGATACAGTTAGCCATTCATTCCCTGTAGATACAATTACCCTTTTCTTCCATATATATACATAATTTGCATTCCTTCCCTGTTTCTTTCCTGTAGTTAACCATTCCTTCCCTGTAAATACATTTAGCCCGTCCTTTCCTGAACATATGTTTAACCATTCCTTCCCTCTAGATACAGTTAGCCATTCCTTTCCTGTAGATACAGTCAACCATTCCATCCCTGCAGATACACTTATCTATTCCTTCTCGATAAATACATTTAGCCGTTCCTTTTCTGTTGATACATTTAGCCATTCCTTCCCTGTAGATGCAATTAACCATTCTTTCCCTGTAGATACTCTTAGCTATTCCTCCAATGCATATACACTTAGCTATTCCTTCCCCGTAGATACATTTTGCCGTTCCTTTTCTGTTGATACAGTTAGCCATTCCTTCTCTGTAAATATGTTTAGACATTCCTTCCTTGTTGATACAGTTAGCCATTTCTTTCCTGTACATACAGTTAGCCATTTCTTCCCTGTAGGTAGAGCAAACATTTTTCCTTGTAAATATCGTTAGCAATTTCTTCCTTGTAAATGCAGTTAATTATTTCCTTCCTGTATCCTTGTAAACATCGTTAGCCAATTTACCCTGGTTGATAGAGTTAGCCATTCTTTTCCCTGTATGTACAGTTAGCCATTTCTTCCCTGTATTTACAGTTAGCCATTCCGTTCTTGTAGATTCTCATAGCCATTCTTTCCTTGCACACCGAATAAGCCATTCTTTTCTTTTAGATAATGTAGAGATTCTTTCCCTGTAGATGAAATCAACCATTCCTTCGATGTAGATACATTTAGCCATTCCTTTTATGTACATACAGTTAACAATTTCTTCCCTGAGTATATAGTTAGCCATTTCTTCTTTGCAGATAGAGTTAGCTATATTCATTCTGTAGATATTCTTAACCATTCCTTCTTTGAAGATACTTTTTAGTATTGCTACATCTTAGATACAGTTAGCAGCTCTTTAACTGTACATAGTTATTCCTTCCTTCTAAATACACTTAGTCATACTTTCCTTGTAAATAAAGTCAGCCATTCTTAACCTGTACACATTTAACTATTCCATCCTTATACATAGAGATAGCCATTCCCTCCTTGCAAATGCTGTTAGCTATTCTTTCTCTTTACATACAAAGAGCTATCACTTCGCTGTATATACAGCTACCCATTCTTTCCCTGCAGATACAGTTACCCATTTCTTCTCTGTAGATACATATAGCTATTCCATCTGTCCGGTACAGCTAACTATTTCTTTCCTGAAGGTACAATTAGCTATTTTTTTCCTTGTAGATATAACCAGTCTTTCCCTGTAGATATAATTAACCATTCTTTTTCTGTAGATGAGAGTAGCCATTCCTTCCCTGTAGATTCACGTAGGCATTCCTTCCACCTAGATATTGTTAGACATTCGTTTCCAGTAGATACAATAAACTATTTCATCCCTGTAGATACAGTCAGCCATTCCTTTCCTATAGATACAATTATGCATTTTTTTTCCTTTAGATGTAATTTACATTCCTTTCCTTAGATGAAGTTAGGCATTCCTTCCATCTAGATATACTTAACCATTCCTTTCCTGTAGATACAGTTAACCATTCTTTCCCTGTAGATAAATTTAGCCCGTCCTTTCCTGTATATACATTTCACTATTCCTTCCCTCTAGATACAGTTAGTCATTCCTTTCCTGTAGATACAGTCAGCCATTCCTTCCCTGTATATACACTTATCTATTCCTTCTCGATAGATAAATTTAGCCATTCCTTTTCTGTTGTTACAGGTAGCATTTCCTTCCCTGTAGATACAGTTAAACATTCCTTCCCTGTAGATACACTTAAATATTCCTTCAATGTATATACACTTAGCTATTCCTTCCCTGTAGATGCATCTTGCCGTTCCTTTTCTGTTGATACAGTTAGCCATTCCTTCTCCGTAAATATGTTTAGACACTCTTTCCTTGTTGATACACTCAGCCATTCTTTCCTGTACGTACAGTTAGTCATTCATTCTCTGTAGATAGAGTAAGTCTTTTTCCTTGTAAATATCGTTAGCAATATTTAATTATTTCTTCCTTGTATCCTTGTAAATATAATATGCCATTTTTCTCTATCCTTGTAAACATAGTTAGCCAATTTTCCCTGTATCCTTGTAAATATATTCAGCCAATTTTCCCTGCTTGATAGAGTTAGCCATTTTCCCTGTATGTACAGATAGCCATTCCTTTCCTGTATGAACAGTTAGCTATTCCATTCTTTTAGATTCTCATAGCCATGCTTTCCTTGTAGACCGAATATGCCATTCCTTTCCTGTAGATGTTAGTGATTCTTTCCTTGTAGATGTAGTTAGCCATTCCTTCGTTGTGGATTCATTTAGCCATTTCTTTTGTGTGCATATAGTTAACAATTTCTTCCCTGAGTATATAGTTAGCCATGTCTTATTTACAGATAGAGTTAGCTATTCGTATTCTGTAGATACTGTTAACCATTCCCTCTTTGTACACACTTTTCAGTAATGCTACAGTTTAGATACAGTTAGCAATTCTTTCTCTGTAGATAGTTATTCTTTCGTTCCAAATACACTTAGTCATTCTTTCCTTGTTAACCATTCATAACCTGTAGACACACTTAACTATTCCATCCCTGCAGATAGAGATAGCCATTCCTTCCTTGCAAATACTGCTACATTTTAGATACAGTTAGCCATTCTTTCTCTTTACATACAAGTAGCCATCACTTCGCTATATATACAGTTAGCCACTCATTCTTTTCAGGTACTTTTAAGAAATTCCTTTTCTGTAAATGCAATTAGCCATTCCTTTCTTGTAAATATAGTTAGCCGTCTATTTTCCTGTATCCATGTAGGTACAGTTAACCATTTTTCTGTAGAGAAAGTTATCCGTTTCTCAACTGTAGTTACAGTTAGACATGTCTTCTTTGTGAATATAGCATTCCTTACCTGTAGCCATTCCTTTCCTGTAGATACAGTTAGCCATTCCTTCCCTGTAGATACAATTACTCATTTCTTCTCTGCAGATACATTTAGCTATTCCATCAGTTTGGTAGAGATAGCTATTTCTTTCCTGAAGGGACAATTAGATATTTTTTCCTAGTAGATATAGTTAGCCATTCCATCACTGTAGATACAATTAACCATTCCTTTCCTATAGATACAAGTAGTAATTTCTTCCCTGTAGATACAATTAGGCATTCCTTTCACTTAGATGTTGTTAGACATTCGTTTCCAGTTGATACAGTTAACCATTTTATCCCTGTAGATACCGTTAGCTATACCTTTCCTGTAGATACAGTTGATCATTCTTTTACTTTAGATATAATTTACATTCCATCCCTGTAGATGAAATTAGACATTCCTTCCCCCTAGATATAGGTAGCCATTCCTTTCCTCTAGATACAGTTAACCATTCATTCCATGTACATACATTTAGCTCTTCCTTTCCTGTAGATACATTTAACCACTCGATCCCTCTAGATAGCCATTCCTTCTCTGTAGATACAGTCAACCGTTCCTTCCCTGTAGATACACTTACCTATTCCTTCTTGATAGATTCATTTACCCATTCCTTTTCTGTTGATACAGTTAGGCATTCCTTCCCTGTAAATAGAGTTAACCATTCCTTTCCTGTAGATATAATTAGCCACTCCTTCATTGTAGACGTAGTCAGGAGTTTCTCCCTCACTGGTATAGTTAGTCATTCCTTTCCTGTAGATAGAGTTAACCATTCCTCCCCTGGAAATACAGTAAGCTATTCCTTCCCTGTAGATACAGTTAGCCGTTCTTTTTCTGTATAACACTTAAATATTCGTTCTCTCTAGATACAGTTAGCAATTTCTTTCCTGTAGATACAACCAACCATTGATTTCCTGTAGATATAATTATCATTCCTTTCCTGTAGATAAAGTTAGGCAATCCTTCCTCCTAGATATAGGTAGTCATTCCTTTCCTGTAGATACATTTAGCCCTAAATACAGTTAGCCATTCCTTCCCTGTAGATACGTTCGGTCATTCCTTTCCTGTAGATACAGTTAATCATTCCTTCCCTGCAGACACATTTGATCATTTCTTCCCGGTAGATACATTTAGCAATTCCTTCCCTGTTGATAGAGTTAGCCATTTCTTCCCCGTATGTACAGTTAGCTATTCTTTCCTTGTAGATAGCGTAAGCCAGTTTTCCTTGTACATATAGTTAGTAGTTTCTTCACTGTAGATGCAGTTAATCATTTCTTCCCTGCATCCTCGTAATTACAGCGAGCCAATTTTCCCTAGTAGATAGAGTTAGCCATGTTTTCCCTGTATATACAGTTAGCCAATCCTTTCCTGTAGATACAGTTAGCCATTTCTTTCTTGTAAATCCACTTAGCAATTCTTTCCCTGTAGACAGAATAAGCCATTCCTTTCTTGTAGATAATGTTAGTCATTCCTTCCCTGTAGATGTAATCAGCCATCTCTTTCTTGCAGATACATTTAGCCATTTTTTCCGTGTGGTCAAAGTTAATAAATTCTTCCCTGTACATGCTGTTAGCCATTCCATCTTTGCAGATAGAGTTAGCTATTTATGTTATGGGGATACAGATAACCATTACTTCCTTGTTGATACTTTTTGCTATTGAATCACTTTAGACAGAGTTTGCAATTCCTTCGATGTAGTTTGTTATTAATTCCTTCTTAATAGACTTAGTCATTCCTTCCTTGTAGATACAGTCAGCCGTTCCTACCCTGTCGACAGAGTTAACTATTCCTTCCCTGTAGACAGAGTTAGCCATTCCTTTCTTGCAGATAATGTTAGCTATTCTTTCTTTTTACATACAAATAACCATCATTTCGCTGTATGTACATACATACAGTTAGCCATTCATTCCTTTAAGGTACAGTTAGCTATTCCTCTCTTGTAAATCCAGTTAGCCATTCCTTCCCTGTAGACACAGTTATCAATTTCTTCCCTGTAGACACAGTTAGCCAATTCTTCCCTGTAGAGACAGTTAGCCATTCCTTCCCTGTAGATATGCAAGCCATTCCTTACCTGTACATACGTAAGCCATTCCTTTCCTGTATCCTTGTAGGTACAGTTAACCATTTCCTCCCTGTATCTTGTTATCCATTTTTTCCCTGTTCGTATAGTTAGCCATTTCTTCCTTGTATATAATGCAAAACATTCTTTCCCTATTGATACGGTTACCCATTCCTTCCCCCGTAGATACAGTTAGCCATTCCTTTCCTAAAGATATGGTGAGCCATTTCTTCCCTGTAGATACAGTTAGCTTTTCCATCACTGTGGTACAGCTAACTATTTCTTTCCTGTAGATACAAATACGTACTTTTTCCTTATAGATGTAGTTAGCCATTCCTTACCTGTAGAAAGAATACACTATTCCCTTCATGTAGATAATGTTAGTCATTCCTTCCTTGTAGATGCAATCAGCTATTCCTTCCTTTTCGATACATTTAACCATTTCATCCGTGTCGTTACAGTTAACAATTTCTTCCCTGGACTTTCAGTTAGCCATATCATCTTTGTAGATCCATTTAGCTATTTCTATCCTGTAGATATAGTTAACCATTGCTTCTTTGTAGATACATTTTGCTATTGCTTCCTTTTGAAACAGTTAGCCATTCCTTACTGTTGATGGTTATTCGATCCCTCTAAATACACTTAGTCATCACATCCTTGTAGTTTTTGTCAGGCCTTCCTACCCTGTAGAACCAGTTAACTATTCCATCTATGCATATAGAGTTAACCATTCCTTCCCTATAGACACAGTTAGCCATTCCTTTCCTTTAGATACACTTAACCACATTTTCATTCTAGATACAGTTAACCATTCCTTCCCTGTAGACATACTTATCCATTCCTTTTCTGTTGATACAGTCAGCCATTCCTTCCCTGAAGATACAGTTAAACATTCCTTCCATGAAGATACAGTTTATCATTCATTCCCTGTAGATATGGTTACGAATTCCTTTCCTGTAGATACAATTAGCCATTCCTTCCCTAAAGATACAGTTAACCGTTTCTTCCCTGTACATGCACATAGCTATTCCTTCCCTGAAGATAAGTTTAACCATTTCTTCTCTGTTGATAGAGTTATCCATTCCTCCCTGCAGATTAAGTTTGCAGGGGAGTTAGTCATTTCTTTCCTGTGTATACAGCTAGCCATTCTTCCACTGTAGATATAGTTAGCCGTTTCTTCCTTAGCCATTTAGCTATTTCCTCCCGATGTATTGTTAGCCATTGCTTCCCTTATATATATACAGTTAACCATTGTTACCCTCTGCATAGAGTTAGCTATTCCTTCCATTAAGATACATCGCTATTCATTTGATACATTTAGCCATTCCTTCCATGTTGATATAGTTAGCCATTTCTTCCCTGTAGATACAGTTAACCATTCCTTCCCTGTAGATAGAATAAGCCATTAATCATTCCTTCCCCATATCCTTGTAAATGTAGTTAGCCATTCCTTTCTTTTAGATTAACTTAGCCATTCCTTTCCGGTAGACAGAATATACCATTCCTTTCATGTAGATAATGTTAGTCATTCCTTCCCTGTATATGCAATCAGCCATTCCTTCCTTGAAGATACATTTAGCCATTTCTTCTCCGTAGATACAGTTAACAGATTCTTCTCTGTATATACTGTTACCAATTCCTTCTTTGTACATACAGTTAGTTATGTTTCCAGTTAACTATTCCTTTCTTGCAGATGCTTTTTGGTATTGCTTCCTTATAGATTCAGTTAGCCATTCTTTCACTGTAGATGTAGATCCTTCCCTCTAAATACACTTAGTCATTCCTTTCTTGAAGATTTAGTCAGCCATTTTTACCCTGTAGACACAATTAGCTATTCCATCCCCGTATATGGAGATAGCTATTCCTTCCTCGTTGAAACTGTCAGCCATTCTTTACATACAAATAACCATCATATCGCTGTATGTACATACAGTTGGCTATTCATTCCTTTAAGGTACAATTAGCCATTTCTTTCCTGTAATTTCAGCTGGTCATTCCTACCCTGTAGATGCAGTTTTAAGTTTCTTCCCTGTATATACAGTTAGCCGTTTCTTCTCTGTAGAGACAGTTAGCCATTCGTTCCCTACATGCACAGTCAGCCGTTCCGTTCCTGTATCCTTAGAGGTACAGTTAATTATTTTCTCCTTGTAGATTGTTATCCATTTCTTCCTTGTTCTTACATTTAGCCATTTTTTCCTTGTAAGTAAAGTAAAGCATTCCTTCCCTGTACATAGTGTTACCCATTCCTTCCCCGTAGATACAGTTAGACACTCCTTACCGAAAGATACAGTTACCCAGTCCATCCATGTCGTACAGCTAGCTATTTCTTTCCCGTAGATACTATTAGTTATTTTTTTCCTGGTAGATATAGTCAACCATTCCTTTCCTGTAGATAGTTTTCTCTATATATACTCAACTATTCCTTCCCTGTAAATGCAGTTAGTTATTCCCTCCTTGTAGATACGCAGAAGTATTCCTTCCCTGTAGGTATATTTAGCCTTTGCTTTCCTATTGATACAGTTGTCCATTCCTTCCCTGAAGAAATAGTTAGCTATTCCTTCCCTGTAGATACAGTAAGCCATGCCTTCTCTGGAGATACAGTTAACATTTCTTCCCTGTAGAAACAGTCAGCCGTTCCTTCCCTCTAGGTATAGTTAGCCAGTCCTTTACTGAAGATACAGTTAACCATCCTTTCCTGTAGATAAGTTAACCATTCCTTTCCTGTAGGCACAACTAGCTATTCCTTTCCAGTAGACACAGTTAGCCATTCCTATCCTGTAGATTTTGTTCGCCATTCTTTCTCCATAGATACAGTTAACCATTTCTTTCCTGTATATACAATTTGTCATTCTTTCCCCGTAGATACAGTTGACCTTTCCTTCCCCCTAGATACAGTAAGACATTTCTTTCCGGTACATACAGTCGACTATTCCTTCCTTCTAGATACACTTAGCTGCTCCTTCCCTGTAGATACATTCAGTAACTCCTTCCCTGTAGATATGAATAACTATTCCTTCCCTGAAGATACAGTTAACCGTTCGTTCCCTATAGATACAGTTTAACATATACTTAGCTATTCTTTCCCTGTAGATGCAGTGAGTTATTCCATCCTGTTTGATACACCTAGGTATTCCCTCCGTGTAGATATATCTAGCCATTGCTTCCCTCTTGATACAGTTAGCCATTCATTCCCTGTAGATACAGTTATCCATTCCTTCCCTGTAGAAACAGTTAGTCATTTCTTCCCTGTAGATAAAGTTAATTATTCCCATCCTTCCCTGTAGATACAGTTAACCGTTTCTTCCCTGTAGATATATCTAGCTATTCCTTCCCTGAGGATAAGTTTAGCCATTCCTTCTCTGTTGAAACAGTTAGCTATTCTTTCCCTGCAGATGTAGTTAGCCATTCCTTCCCTAAAGATCCAGTTAGCCATTCCTTCCCTGGAGAAACAACTAACCATTCTTTTCCTGTAGATACAATTAGCAGTTCCTTCACCGTAGATACAGTTAGTCATTCCTCTCCTGCCGATGAAGTTAGCCATTTTTTCCTAGTGGACAGTTATCATTTTCTTTCCTGTAGATACAGTTTGCCATTCCTTCCCTGTAGAAACAGTTATTCCTTCCCTGTAGATACAGTTAATCATTTCTTTCCTGTAGATACATTTGGTAATTTCTTACCTGTTAATACAGTTAGTCGTTCCTTCTTTATGAATATACTTAGCCATTCCTTCCCTATTGATAGAAATAGCCATTTCTTCCCCGTACGTACAGTTAGCCGTTCCTTCCTTGTAGATTGCGTGAGCCAGTTTTCCTTGTACATACAGTTAGTAGTTTCTTCATTGTAGATACAGTTAATCATTGCTTCCCTGTATCCTTGTAATTATAGTTCGCCAATTTTCCCTGGTAGATAGAGTTAGCCATGTTTTCCCTGTATGTAAAGTTAGCAAATTCTTTCCTGCAGATACAGTTAGCCATTTCTTTCTTGTAGATCCACTCAGCAATTATTTCCCTGTAGAAAGAATAAGCCATTCCTTTCTTATAGATAATGTTAGTCATCCCTTCCCTGTAGATGGGATAAGCCATTCCTTCCTGCAGATACATTAAGCCATTTCTTCCATGTGGACACAATTAACAATTTCCTCTCCAAATATACTGTTAGCCACTCCATCTTTGTAGATAAAGTAGCTATATCTGATATGGAGATACAGTTAACCATTACTTCTTTGTAGATAACTTTTGCTATCAAATCATTTTAGATAGTTTGCAATTCCTTCTTAATAATTCTAGTCATTCCTTCCTTGTAGATACAGTCAGCCATTCCAACCCTGTCGACAGAGTTAACTATTCCTTCCCTGTAGATAGAGTCAGCCATTTCTTTCTTGCAGATAATGTTAGCTATTCCATTCTTGCAGATAATGTTAGCTATTCTTTCTTTTTACATACAAATAACCATAATTTCACTGTATATACATACATACAGTTAGCCATTCATTCCTTTAAGGTACAGTTAGCTATTCCTCTCCTGTAAATCCAGTTAGCCATTCTTTCCCTGTGGATACAGCTATCAATTTCTTCCCTGTAGACACAGTTAGCCAATTCTTCCCTGTAGAGACAGTTAGCCATTCTTTCCCTGTACATATGTAAGCCACTCTTTCGCTGTACATATGTAAGCCATTCCTTCCCTGTACATATGTAAGCCATTCCTTTCCTGTATCCTTGTAGGTACAGTTAACCATTTCCTCCCTGTATTTTCTTACCGTTATTTCCCCTGTTATTACAGTTAATCATTTCTTCCTTGTAAGTAATGCAAAGCATTCCTTCCCTGTAGATACTGTTACCCATTCCTTCCCCCGTAGATACAGTTAGTCATTCCTTCCCTAAAGATATGGTGAGCCATTTCTTCCCTGTAGATACAGATAGCTTTTCCATCACAGTGGTACAGCTAGCTATTTCTTTCCTGTAGATACAAATAGTTACTTTTTCCTTATAGATATAATTAGCCATTCCTTGCCTGTAGAAAGAATAAACTACTCCTTTCATATATATAATGTTTGTCATTCCTTCCTTGTAGATACAATCAGCTATTCTTCATTTTCGATACATTTAGACATTTCTTCCGTGTAGATACAGTTAACAATTTCTTCCCTGTACTTATTGTTAGCCATATCATCTTTGCTGATACGCATAGCTATTCTAATCCTGTAGATATTGTTAACCATTGCTTCTTTGTAGATACATTTTGCTATTGCTTCCTTTTGATACAGTTAGCCATTCCTTACTATTGATAGTTGATCCTTCCCTCTAAATACACTTAGTCATAACTTTCTTGTAGTTTTTGTCAGGCCTTCCTACCCTGTAGACACATAGATAGTCATTCCTTCCCTGTAGTTAGTTAGCCATTACATTCCTTTAGATACGATTAACCATTTTTTCATTCTCGATACAGTTAACGTTTCCTTCCACGTAGATATACTCAGCCATTCTTTTTCTGTTGAGACAGTTAGCTATTCTTTCCCTGTAGATACAGTTAACCATTCCTTCCATGTAGATACATTTTGTCATTCATTCCCTGTAGTCATGGTTACGAATTCCTTTCCTGTAGATAAAATTAGCCATTCCTTTCCTAAAGATACATTTTACCGTTTCTAGCCACTCCTTCCTTAAAGATACAGTTAACCGTTTCTTCCCTGTAGATACACCTAGCTATTCCTTCCTTGAAGATAAGTTTAGCCATTCCTTCCTTGAAGATAAGTTTAGCCATTCCTTCCTTGATAGAGTTATCCATTCCTCCCTGCAGATGACGTGTTCCATTCTTTCCTAGTAAACAGAGTTAGCCATTTCTTTACTGTATATACAGTTAGCCATTCTTTCACTATAGATACAGTTAGTCATTTCTTCCTTATGTTCATAGTTAGCCATTTAGCTATTTCCTCCCTATATATAATTAGCCATTACTTCCCTCATAGCATATACAGTTAGCTATTCCTTTAATTCAGATACACCTTGCTATTCCTTTACTGTAGATACATTTAGCCATTCCTTCCCTGTTGATACAGTTAGCCATTTTTCATTGTACACATTGCTAACAATATATTCCCTGTAGATGCAATTTATCAGTCCTTACCTGTATCGTTGTAAATGTAGTTAGCCATTCCTTTCTTTTAGATTAACTTAGCCATTCCTTTCAGGTAGACAGAATATACCATTCCTTTCATGTAGATAATGTTAGTCAATCCTTCCCTGTATATGCAATCAGCCATTCCTTCCATGTAGATACATTTAGCAATGTCTTCCCTGTAGATACAGTTAACAGCTTCTTTTCTGTATATACAGTTACCAATTCCTTCTTTGTACATACAGTTAGCTATCTTTTCCTGTAGATACTTTTTGGTATTGCTTCATTATAGATTCAGTTAGCCATTCTTTCACTGTAGATAGCTATTCCTTCCATCTAAATACACTGTCATTCCTTTCTTGAAGATTTAGTCAGCCATTTCTACCCTGTAGACACAGTTAGTTATTCCATCCCTGTATATGGAGATAGCTATTCCTTCCTCGTAGATACTGTCAGCCATTCTTTACATACAAATATCCATCATATCGCTGTATGTACATACAGTTGGCTAATGTAAGTCTTTGTCAAGATTATCGTTTGATTCAGTGAAGTTAAGTTGCGTTTGGCCAGGGAATCCTCAGGGGAAGTGGGACGTGTTTCAACAACTGATGCTGTTTGCGTGGCAGTCGCAGTACAGGATTCTTAGGGATTGTGAGTCTCGTGAATCTCCTTCACCCTCTTCCTTGCTTCACCATATGAAATGTTCTCTTTTGCCTTAACTCCGTAGGCTTCCTTCTCAAACTTGTACCGAGGACATTCTCGGTACGAGCTTGGGTGGTTGCCACCACGGTTAACGCAAAGTTGCACAACGTGGTTCCGCTCTGGTGCACTTTCCACAACGAGATAAAGGAGTACAAAAGTTGTTACTACGGCCATAGTTTTGGAATTCGCAACATGGAAAGGGACTGGGCACACATGGTCTTACAGACAGCTTAACGTACCCGACGGCAATATCAGTGGGTAATCTGGATTTAAAGGGGCTCTGCGTTCCTTGACGACGTTAGATTTAGTTATGCATCGAATTCATGGTCACCTAGATAAAAGACATAACATTGTATGAATGAAACTTTCTCAGTTTAAGTAGGCTCGCAACTTGAATCGAAGACTTAACTAGATGATCACCACTTGCCAGTTTTCTCACCAACTCAACAGCTCCAGCCTGACCATCAGAAACCTTCGTAATCAAGAAGGGACTGAGGGAAGCCAGAGTCGTTAAATTGGTTGCATGACGGGAGTAGCGGATGACTTACGGGAGTCCATACCGGTAGGGATGAGCACCAGATTTTGCGGTAGTGTACCACCTCAGACAAAGGATACCTTAAACTCAGTAGCTCTCCTCTAAAAGGAAAAAATGAGGTAACTGATTGGACATTAAAGTGTCCCAAAGTAAGACCGGATGCACGATTCTGGGTTGAGTTCTCTCCCGGTCACCCTTCAGTTGGGCACACATACGACACTTCACAACCAGTCGTCACAGTGCCTGCCCGTGGTCCACCAACGACCGAGAGACCGACAATGAGAGGAAAGGTAAAGTCTCAAAACTAACACACAAAATTCAAACATATGTAGGGATGGGAGGAGGAATGCTTGGTAAAGCTAGAAGCTAAGCAAGGCTACAAGATGGTAGATCAAGGGAACCTTTCTTTACCATGTACTATCAAAAGTCGATAGCTGGTTGCAATGAACTTTTAGGCCTACCAAACGCTAGGGTCATTAAGACTGTCAGGTTTTAGCACGTCCATCGACCAAAAAATCTATAACACCTTTTATATGAGTTAAAGATAATTCTAAGACTCGTAGAAACTTAATATGTAAGTAGCCCTTGACAAAGTAGGGTGCCTGATTCTTTCGGCTTAAGGCGCATCGGTTGTCAGGGTCATTAAGGCCAATGAGGTCATTTTGGAACCATCAGTCAAGATAATTCTAAGACCATCCGCGCTCTCACTGCATGTGAGATTATGTACTTAAAGCGTTATCTTATCAAATGAACGAAGTTAAGTAACTACTAATGTATACAGTTGACTGGTGTTTCCGACTCTTTAAGTCGTGTCTTTTTGCGTTGATTTCGCTCAAGTCATTGCATGATGCTAATCCATCAGCTATAAGTAAGCACTTCTTCATTTTCCCTACAGATTAGAAAATAGATAATCAATGCTTATTCATTATCCTTATTGACAAAATAAACAATTCTTTCATGCCTTTGACTTCGTTCAGCAGATAATGTGAGACGGTGATCACGTACAATAAACTCAGCTCTTAAATTCCCTTCAGCGTCCTGTCATACACTCGTAACACTTGGCTTCTCACTGAATTACTGAATTCCTTTTTGTTTCGCAAGTTCTGATTATTGTAAGCACGGGCACAGCAGACCTCCATTACCACCAGATACAGTAGACCGCCAGTACCATTAGATGGAGCTTTGAAATCAGAATAATACAATCTGCGTACAGGCATAACATACAAGCTTACTCACCTCCACAGAGGATTTCTACAGGAAATCTGTTCCAGACTTGTTCCTGTTAAAAATTAACCGACATGATCCAAAATGAATCACGGTATCATCCGTGATTCAGGCGGTAGAAATGCAGACCAGGTGCTCCCAAGTAGACCAATGAGAAGCATCTTCCTGTCTCCGGGGAAAATTCTTGATGGCAGGTACTCTTGATCCTCGCTTGGTGCCAGGTAGGTGACGTGGCTGATCAACCTGCTGCCCTTACATAAGATGCCTCAGCTGTGACTTAGGCCTCAACTACGCTACCCTTGCTGAGCGTGAGTCAACTAGTAGGTTAACCCGCACAAGTATAGGAAATCTTTTATCTATACGTCAGATCTGATAGTTGCAACAAGACAGGCCACTTCTGAAGAGATCATAAGTTACTTGACTGAATCTTTACTTCATGAAGACACAGACATCCTTAGGTTTTAAACCCTCCAAAAGACATCAAATCCTATGTCTTTGTAGCATCAGCACCAGTTAAGAGGGTGTACGGTTTGCTGGCGGAATCTTCAGGGCAGTCAGGTATCTGCAGTTCATTAAATGCAACAAGAAATTACGTTTTTCCTCTTACAGTGCACACGTGTCCTACTCGCTTCTGAAAGACTTTTTTCGTACCCCGACGTTTCTATTCGTGTTGTTCTCTTGTCATGCAACTGTTGGTATTTCGTATTTCTAAGTCTACATTCGATTCAGAGATGGTTTGCATACTGTAATTAGAGTTCAAGCTAGTTTCTTTTACAATACAATACAAAATACAGTACAATACAATACAGTACCAAAGCAAAGCTACTTTTTGTAGTGCCATGTGCTGGTTGTCTGCAGTTCTGCTAAAATATACTACTCCGGTTATGTGAAGGGCCACGACTGACTGACTGTTGCGCTGAACGTCAGCGAGGATGCCTCGTAAGTGATTAAGCAGTGCAGATAACTTTTATGTTTGTGGTGAAAAGAATTTTGTATTTAAGAAGCGTGCCATAACCTCGATCATCAGGAACGCCAATTATCTTTACTTTGGTTGCAAGGTTGGGGACCAGAGCAAGAGTTGGGTCGCACACATAAGCTGTAGTGCTTGTGCAACGAACCTTCTCAGTTGGTTGAACCACAAAAGGTGACCGATGCCTTTTGGCGTGTCCTTGATGTGGAGGGAGCCGACAGATCAAGTCAGTGACTTACTTCTGTATGGTACTTACAGTCGGGAGAGTATTTTTCAAAGAGAAAAAGTGGACCTTAAGCTGACCGAGTAAACTATCTGCTATGCGTCCGGGATCCCACGGTGAAGGACTTCCCATTCTGGAACCCCAGACTCATTTTCCCTGGAATCTGAGGACGAACAGAATGACGAAATTTGTGAAACATGTGAGCGATCAGCAACAGTAAAAGATCCTGATTTTGTACCTAACGTGACGTATGCTGAATCACACAGGTTCACACAGAATGCATTAAGCGACCTCGTCAGAAATCTGCGACTGTCGAAGCGTAAAGCAGAACTGTTGGGCTCGAAACTGTAATAGTGGAAGCGCCTTGATGAAAATGTGACAGAAAGATTTCACTTCATTCTTTAAGATGGAAGGTAACCTCGTCGCCTGCAGTGATGTAATCGGGGTGATGGTAGCCCTCATTAGTAATCATAAACCTGTAGAGTGGAGACTGTTCATAGACTCGTCAAAGCTAATTGTAAAAGCTGTGCTGCTGCATGATGGTAACGTGTTGCCATTACATCCACTTGGTGAGACAGTCCATATGAAAGAATTATGCAACATCAAGAAGCCTCTTTTGGAATGCATAAACTACAAGGAATACACTTGGCAGCTTTGTGGTGACTTGAAAGTGGTTGTTGCTATTGTGCTTGAACTGTTGCAGGGCTAAGTAAACTCTTGCTGTCTCTTGTATGAATGGGACTTCAGTAAGAGAGGCTCAACAGTCGCTGGGACCTGGAACAAAGAACCTACAGCACCTTCCGCTCGTAGAATTCGGCAGGATTTTTACCACCACCTCTGCACATCAAACTGGGCTTCATGAAGAACTTAGTTAAGGCTATGGGTGAAAATTAGCCAGCGATTAGGTACCTCGGTGGGAAATTCCCAAGTCTCAGTGACGAGAAAATCATGGAGTGTTTTCGTTGGTCCACATATCCGCGAACTCTTCAGAGACGAAAAGTTCGACCGCATCCTCAGTGCTGACGAGAAGACAGCGTTGAATGCTTTCCGGCTGGTAGCAACCAACTTTCTGGGAAATATCGGTGATGACAACTACGAGGAACTTGTGGAAAACCTGTTGTCATCCTATCTGAAGGTGGGCTGCAGTATGTACATTTTCTCCACTCTCGCTTGGATTTTTTCTAGCTAACTGCGGCGCAGTGACCGATGAGCACGGAGAACATTTCCATCATGTGAGCGGACTATTGCTGGAAGGTAACAAGAGATCCTCCAGGACTTGTATAGAGGCGTCCCGTTTAATCGAGGTAAGCCAGCGATTATATACTTTTTCACAGTGATTTTTCTTCTTAGAAACCGTAGTCAGTCTAGCGTTTTTACTGTCATTTTCGAGTTCAGCGTCCCAAAAGCCATAAAAAGAAACACATTTATCTAGCGAAGCCTTGCGTTCATCTGTTGAAAAACTAACAATGTTCATGTTCATGAACCAATGATCATCTGTGTTCATAAATCAGTTATCACCCATATTCATGAATCAGTCATCGTTCATGTTTATGAATCATTTATCATCAATATTCACAAATGAATCATCATCCATGTTTATGGATCAAGTATCATCCATATTCAGGAGTCAATCATCATCCATAATCATGCACAAACTGCCATGCATACTCATGCACAATATCTTTCTCTTCATCAATATTTTTTCTTTCTTCTTTAACCACAGTTAGGGCATTGTTGGGTTTCATATTCTGATGACCAACCGTGGACACTCTACATTCCCTTTATCTTAACAGAAAATGGAGATTGGAGACTTGAAGGAGCTGAGTGACCTGAGGTACGTGGGCCGCCTGAAGCTTGCAATCTTCGCGGATTTCCCTGAGATAATTGACACTTTGGTACGTCGGGGAGACCACGCCATCGTCGACCCAACCCTCTCTTTAGACAACTTCATCGCTCAAAACTTTGCGAAAACAAGTATGATTATGTAACTTATGCCTTAGATTTATGTATTTAAGATTATTCATTCACCAAATGTACATACTGCAGCCCATCTTCAGATAGGATGACAATAAGCTCTAAAACGCGAATTGGAGACTAACTAGCGGTAACAAAACTTATATCATTTGAGAGATATAAAAAACTGATAATTTGAAGTCCTCATCGATGTCAGGCTAGACTGAGATAATAAGACGTGCAACTAAAATAGGTTAAGGTATGTGAAAATTTCCCTTATGAAAAGTTCCTGATCTTAGTTGTTGGGAAGAAATGAGGACAAGAGTTTGTGGTAAAGGGAAAGAAACAGAAATAACCACTGCCAGTCTATATCATAATAGCTTATGATTAACAGCTTAAGAGAGGACTCTATAAATAACAACTGCCAGTCCATATCGTAATAGCTTATGATTGACAGCTTAAGAGAGGACTCTATAAATAACAACTGCCAGTCCATATCATAATAGCTTATGATTAACAGATTAAGAGAGGACTCTATAAATAGCAACTGCCTGTCCATATCATAATAGCTTATGATCAACAGCTTAAGAGAGGACTCTATAAATAACAACTGCCAGTCCATATCATAATAGCTTATGATTAACAGTTTAAGAGAGGACTCTATAAATAACAATTGCCAGTCCATATCATAATAGCTTATGATTAACAGTTTAAGAGAGGACTCTATAAAAAGCAATGCGAAGCTTCAGAGTTCTTTCTTCCCTTCCTTGTATCTCCAGGACGCTGTGACTTCTACAAGTCGCGTCAAACTTTCTTCATAACCCACCACTGTATGATCGGCCAGAAGGGGAGCCCCATTGTTCCTGCTATCAGCTACAGGTGAGGAGATAAAGGGTTGTCAGGAATGGTTGTTGCACATCCTTATGGTGAGACCAATTACAACTTACTCGCCCTTCTTACATAAGATTACAGACAGGTTTGCAGGTGGCAATATAAGTTATACAGAAATCCAAAGAAGAACACATCTTTTGTTATTCCTATTACTAGGTAAGGTATTTGATATGGCAAGATTCTTTTCCCAATGTCCATTTTAAATTTGGTAAGATCGCGTAGAACATTCGTGATTTGTATTCCCCGCACAGCTTGCCTGATGTTGGCATAGATGCTGATGCTGACGCTTGTGGACTTAATCAGTTTCTAGCAGAAGTGCCAAATCTTTGCCTTTTTTCAAAATTTGCGTGAGGTTTTTCATGTTAGACTAACAAGTTAATTTTCCTCAACAAAAAGAAGGTGAGTGCTCAAACACCATTTGTCCAAAATTCTCCATTTTATTTCAATCAAGCTTTCTCCCTCACAGAGGCATCATCAGGAATCTACAAAAAAAGCGAGTAAAAACTGCGTCATAAGATCTGGACGTAAAATGTAACACGCGAAAAACATGTATTTATGAAACAAATCACAGCATATAGAAAGTAAAAAAATGAGGGACAACACTGTAAGCGATACAAATGAACAGTATCATGACGAGTATCAGTATGAGCTACAACCTAAATACAAAATATGAATAGAGAAACATTAAAAAAACATAATAGAGAAAACACAGAACAATCTTACACGAAGTGGGAACATAGACAATTCATCACTAAATAAACTAAGTTACGCTAAGTAAGATTGTTATTGTCCTGAAGTCATGTGGGGTCATAGACATATTACACCTGTCTTGATATGGCGGCCCCAGTGGCTTGCGGCTGGTTAGTGACGTGTTCACCTTGTTCTAAAACAGGGTTAGGTCTACGTCCTGTTGGCGGGCCATCAGAGAACTGTATGGCGGTGGTCATACTTGTCTGGATGTTGATGAAAGGTTTTTTTTCTCTCTAATGTACTGACTAGTACTGGTACTATTAGTACCAATGCAATACTGGGGATTGTCAGCCTTACCACATAAACTTCATTGGATATACAACCTGTACCCTGAGCTGCCGCCTCTCGCTCCACCTACAAGAAAGTGGAATCAAACATCACGAACATCTAAGAAAGGTAATTTCCTTCCTTCCTCCTTTCCAACGGCAAACTGAATGTTATCGTCCATATCATTTACCATCCTTAACTTGTTCTACAATTTCATTTCTTTTGGTATAACCATCAGGACGTCATCCACGTACCGTGTTGGTAATATCGCAGGTTGTCAAACATGAAGGCTCCAAATTTCACGAAAGTATGATTAGTTTCACGCAATCTGCTTTGCTCACAGGCAGGTCACTTTCACTTACATTTCTATATGTCTTCTTGTCACTTCTACTGCACCGTCTCCAGGATCTTTGGTGAAAAGTGCTCTAACATCAAAGCTGGCAAGTTTTTTTTCAACTGAAATTTACACACAGTCAAACCTTTGGAGTTTTTTAAGTGAACATCACTTCTTGTCCAAGAATGTAAGACAGCCGTCCTACGCTTTTATACATTGTGTGTGGAGCGTTACCTATGACAGAGGTGGTAGGACTCCTGGGTACTCCAAGCTTGTGTACTTTTGAAAGGTCTCACATCCTTGAGAGGTCTGGGTGCTTCCTGCAAAAGTCCAAGCAATATTTTCCCTCTCGATCTTGCTTAGAGTCTTTCTGGCCTCGATCTGAAACTAGGTTGCCTCACTCTGCGAAAAGAGCATGCTTCTTCTCGTAAGTTTTTACATCCTTTAGCAAATCCGACTGTTTCCATATGTAGTCATTCCTTCTTCATTATTACTACTTCTCCATCTAAAATTTTCAGCGTGAGTAATGTCATCACATTCACCAAGTTATTGCTTCTCTATATCACCTTAGTAAGACACTTATTCTTCACTCGCCAGCTCTTTAGAACATGTGTTTACCCCTTGTTTGAAACGTTTAACCACCCAGAGATATGAAGTGTATAGAGAGAAACATCAGAGGCAGACATGAGATTCACGGGAGAGGATTGCCATGGTGCTGCTACGTGGATGACGTCCAAGTGGTTAAACCAGAAGAAACGCAGGTAGACAACAAGTTAAGAATGTTAAATTTTGTAGACGAAAACACTTAGTTTACTGTATATATGGAGGAAGGAGGAAAATTACGATTCATAGGATGAACAATAAAATGAGTGTCAGCATATCGGAAACCGACAAACAGAGACGATTTTGTACATTTCACTTCTGCTCACAGTGAAAGAAGATAATCTGTAGTGATCGGTTTCTTTTTAAGGGTGATACTTATATGATGTGAGGAAAAAGCGAGGGATTTAACATGAACTTTTGTTCTCAATAATTTGCACTAAGACTCTTTTCCGATTTACGTCACATATACAAAATTTGTGAGCTCACTTTTTTCAAGCCAGAAATGAATAAACAGCGAACTTTGAGAAGAATCACGAAAGAATCTCTATTTCTATTACATACTGTCATGATTCCTTGGTCTGGAGTCACTGTCCATGCCATTTTTCCAGGAATGTATCTGCCTAGCAGACGCAGGAAAGATGGGTGCCTCCTCCTCGCAGTGCTACACTACACCAAGCAAATTTCTAGCAGGCATTTTGGATGTCATTATTAGGGTAGAAATTTAAAGAATATGACATAGATACCTGAGGGGAATGGAAAGCTTTCCTAGCATGTGTACAGACAGAAAAAAAACGCGGCGTTCACTAAACACTTTACCAGTACATGGCAAACAACAGCCAACTCTTGAAGCTTAGATCCAACTTTGTTGTACTTTAGATTTACTGAACTACGGATTTTGAGAATTGTGACAATAGAAACTCATAGCTGAACACGGATGAATTTAGTTTTTTATGAAATAGCTTTCACTGTTCACGTTCAGAGAGGATCTTGGACCTCTCTAGCATAGTGAAATAAAGACACAGTGACCGAGTTGAATACAATAGTGCAAAAATGCACATACTGAACAAGACAAAATCTGCTTTCCAAACGCTGGGATGGTTTATGAGTGCAGCGATTCTTTTTGGTTTGAGCAAATGTTTTGTATCTGCACGGTCCTTAGTCACCCAAGTATGTATATATGTGTATTTTTCTATGGAAATCATCCCTACAAAAGTGACCTCACTTTTTTCAGGTCGGGAATGAATTAACGGGGAACACGTATCATTTCGGCCGCTTCTCTGGTTAGCTTTTAAAGCGTGTCCCACACCCTGAGACCTGGACCCATGTGTTGCTGTTGTTTTCCATAGTTATAGTGGGAAGACCATCACAAAAACATCCGCTGTATGATAGTTCCTCCTGTCCTCATACAATAGACGTGCAAAAATTTCCTTTGTATTTCACTTGTCTACGACCTTTCTACCTTTACGGGTCAGTTTAGCAAATATCTGCGTAACTCAAATTAATCTACTTTGTTATTTTATTTATCTTGTGTTCACTATATTACTTTTCCTCATCCGAGGTGGACATGACTGGGGCAGGTTTTGTCTGCGTACTGTCAGCTGTTGTATAAGGAAAAGATAAGTGAGCAGGAACATAAACATCTTATCAAATTACCTTCATTGAGAGTGTACGGAACTGACGAGATACTGGAATGATTAGTAATCATAATTTTAAGCCATTACGACAGTAAATAATCGTACAATATCTAACCGGCCGACAGTACTTCCCCGCTGATATAACTTCTGCTTCCCAGGATCCGGAGCCTTGTGGAGGCGGGTCTATACGAATACTGGCTCAGGAACAACATTCCCTTCTCGTCTCACTGCAGATACTCGCCTTCCAAGCTTACAGTCAGGGAACCTCTGGCAATCAGGAACCTCTGGGTAACTACCGACCCATCTCGCTCTGCATGAAAAAATTAGCTCTCTCTTGCGTAACTCGAAATGAAATACTATAAGGATCTGCATTTGTGATTAAATATATTACAACTATTGGGAGCTTTTTATGCCTTAATGTATTGGCTTATATATATGTAATAAAGTAGATTTACTGTACAGGAAGTTAGTTGTGTGTGTGTGTGTGTGTGTGTGTTTGTGTGTGTGTGTGTGTGTGTGTGTGTGTGTGTATGTGTGTGTGTTTGTTTGTGTGTGTGTGTTTGTGTATGTGTGTTTGTGTGTGTGTGTGTGTGGTGTATGTGTGTGTGTGTGTGTGTGTGTGTGTGTGTGTGTTTGTAATAACAAGAA